>OY744519.1:125459252-125751752 GCA_963556195.1 Sepiola atlantica | reverse complement strand
TATATATACATACTAGTAGACAACCTATAGTACTTTATTCACAGTTTGTCTAGATAAAGGGTCTCCCACCCCTCTCTCTAATTTGATGAATGGCGTCAGCATTTTGTGATGTTGCCTACTATGCTCGGTTATCCTTCATCTATTTTAATGGATGACGTCATTCATCAAATCAGAAAGAGGGGGAGGCTCGTTTATCTAGAACAACTGTGACTCTTTAGGTCAAAAGTCATTGACAAATATATAGATTAATATATATGTATGTATATGTAAATGAGCTCTGGACTTAAGTCACATGGTGGTACAGGCAACACATCTTAAAAGATGACCCTCAGAAATGCTGTTTAAAGTATGGTGTTCCTTTGCCACTTTTGCTGCAGGCCATGCAGATCTGCAGAAGGTCTAAAAAGCCACCTACGAAGTTACTGTTGAGGAAGCGATGACAATGGAGAAGCATGATGAGACCGCAATCATATGTGAAGATGCTGCAAATTATCATTATATATACTACATACGCTCCCAATCCCATCATGGGATGAGCACTATGGTAAGAGAAATTGCTACTTGTGATGATGCATAGCTCTTCGCAAAAGAATAGAACATTCTAGGCAGCTTATAATTCTTTTATAAAACATGTACAGGCATTAAGTTTTCCCTTTCTTTGTAGCTAGTACTGATAACGTAGTGGGTAGAGACTCCAGCTCTTGACAAAATGATTGGGTTTCGATATCAACTTGGAGTACTTGTCTAGCCACATTGAAGAGCTGTGATACAACGAAACAGTCTATTTGTGAATGACATATATATATATATTTATATATATTTATATATATATATAATGATGTTCCTTCATGTGTGCATGTAAGTATTTCTGTGATTCCAGTTTATTTTCCCCAAAACATAGGTAATCTATGATTCAACTTGTCATCTTGTATCGCATTTTGAAAACTGCTTGTAAAGATGGAATAAAAAAAATTAAAAAATGACCGAGTTCATCTACCCACCTCCGATATGAGTCAGGGAACAGATCCCATCCTCTCCCATCTCTCAAAACCCCGTCACTCTTCTCCTGATGAACACAAAAAAAAAAACAAGCGTTCTCTTACAAGGCATTAAATGCAACATTCGGGGACAAGTCACATGTCATGTTTACATGTAAGATCCGTTTTTGATAATAGTACTCTTATATGATAGGGGCCAAACTAGTCGACCGTGTCCTTTCGGGAGACAGAAGGGTTGCACATGAAATTAATGTGATCAATTTGAAAGCATAAGTTCCCAACCGGTGGGTCATGTAATTTTAGTAGCCATAGAAATATTAAAATGAATTGTACCAATTAAACTGCCTAGGATTCAATCACTTTGTATAATTGTAATATAATGCAGGATGACCCCCACCCTCACCCTCAAATGCCATCCATGAAATCGTTAAAGAATTCTACATTCTTTCTGCAATCCAACCATATGTGGTACAAATAAACCTCATTCTATGCCTGACTTGTCCACCAAGTTTCAATCAAGAATGCCCAACAGTCTTTATTGTATCGCTGTTCAATGATATACTAAAAATCTGAACCTCTGCATTGCAAGCACACTTGGATACGATTGATTATAGTTGGGACAGCCCTCTTCAGTTCAGGAATAGTCTGGGGATTGTTTTGATAGACATTATCTTTGAGATAACCCCACAAATAAAATTCCACAAATAAAATTCCGGGGGGTTATTGTCCAGTGAGTGTAAAACCCATTCAGTTATTTATCTACTTCCCACAGCAGTAAGATGTGACACAAGGTCGGGAAAGTGGGATTTGATAAACCAGCGTCCGAGAAGGTGAGCACTCTGACTATTAAAAATTGCCTGGGCAGCCCCGTCGGCATTCCCCGGTAGGGGCGCCTCAGGCAGTAAGCAATAAACTTACTCCTCCCCAAAGAGGGGAGGAAAAGCCTGGGAGGGTGGACCTCCTAGAACTGCACAGGACAAACCCACAGAAAGGCAAGACAATACCAGTCTATGGGGTGTAGTATGCATCGGAACAGATACTACACTTTGATCCCGGCCAAAAGGCCGCACACCTATTAATGAGACGATCACCAAAGTGTCGCCGCATATCATTGAATGGCGATAAAACAAAGGCTGTTGGACATTCATGAGTGAAACTTGGTGAACAAGTTAGGCACAGACTGAAGTTCATTTGTACCAATTATAGTTGGATTGCAGAAAACATGATTTTTTTTAACGATTCCATGCGTGTCATTTGGAGGGGGAGGTCACCTTATACTTAAATAAGGAGAATGGAATCGTCTGTTTTTTTTTTTAATAAAAAGAACGAGAACTAACGAGATCTCGTTGGACTTACTAACTCAACTTTGTGATTGCTGAACTACTCTGTTCACTTTTTAGTAAACCTTCTTTCCTATCCGTAATAATTGTTGAAGTTTCTTCCTATTATTTTCTTGGTTAACCCTAATACTCGGATTACAACCGATAGTGGGAACATAATGACATATATATATATATATATATATGATCTGATGAGATAAATACGAATGTAAAGAGAAAGATAGATATAATATACAATGAGATAGAGAGAGAAAGAGGGGGAGAGATGAACATAATAAGGTAGATATGTAGCAGTATAAGACGTTAGTGTACTAAAATAGCATTAAAACGGAATTTTCCACACAAGTTTAGATTAAGTAAAAAACGGAAAATTCCATTAGAAGTTAAAAGCTAGAATAAGAGCTACGTATACAGGAAATTGCGTCAGAGCAAGAAGTCTGGTAAACATATAAGTTTGTAGACATAGTCAACAACCCATAATGACTAACAGTTTCTCGTTTTGTATTCTTCAGACCATGTGATTGCACATGAAGAAAATCACGTGGTCTGAAGAATGCATAGAGAGAAATTGACGCCAGTAAAGATACACTGTTGACTCGATGTATCAAAGCAAATCTGCATAAACTCGAGCAACAATATTGAGCACCCATTTATAAATATAGCAATTAATACAACTATATTAATTAATATAATTATTCTAATAACATGAATAGAATCGTCTGTTTTTTTTCTATAAACAGAACCAGAACTAATTGGGACTTGCTAGCTCAACCTAGCGATTGCTAAATTACTCTGTTCACCTTTTGTTTAGTAAACCTTCTTTCCTATCCTTAATCCTTGTTAGAAGTTTCCCCTCATTCTTGTCACTTTTAACCGCGATACTCGGGTTACAGCAATAATAATTGTAGGAAAGTTGTTTATCAGAATTGTTATTCACTGCCAATGTGGCAATTTATTTTTATCAGTTTTCTAAAATCAGTTTTTACAAATAAAACACATGAATTTTGTAACTTCTAAAGAAAATTGCCTTTTAGGATGGAGCATTACTTTTGTCCTCTCATTTTCAGGGGAGAAGAAAGAAAACAATTTCTGTCTGCCTTTCTCTGGGTCCCGAATTCATTCATGTATATGCATTTGTATATTCTCTTTTTTGTTTCATTTTAATTGAGTCGAACTTCTCAGAAATCAAGGGGCTCCTTCCTGGGGCTAACACTTGATTTCTATGTAAGATATATAAACATTTGAATATTCTATTAAAGTTCTGTTTACCTGTAAAGCGTTGAGTTAGTAAAGAAGTTAAGAACATTAATTTTCCTCTCCTCAATTGACCAGTTGACTATGTTATAGTATATTTTTCTTTTGGTCTTATCGAATTCCAGGACAAGAATTCATCTAGTCTGGTGGAATATTCAGCATCACTTGGAGTAGGTGCACCATTTCTCGTATAAGCCAGTGTGGGGTAACCATACCGAGGGGATCTTATTTATGCTGCGAATACTATGTTATTTTTAATATTTAGTCAGGATTTACTTGTAGGGAGATGTATCCTCATGCCAGGTTGTACAGAGAGACCTTAGACATTCGAAGACCGTGTCTAGTAGGCATTCGACTTTCTTTCCTTGAATGCAAGTCCAAATTTATTTGGAAAGCAAATTCTAAGATATATATATATTTCTTGTGGTCTCTTGGTTTTACCAGGTTCCAGGAAAAAAATTCATCTAGTCTGGTGAAGTATCCAGCTAAGTGCTGTTACGTGAGGTAACATCACCAGGAGAAGGTGCACCATTCCTCGTATGAGCGAGTGTATAGCCGTGCCAAGGGGATCTTATTTGGGCTTTGAATACTATGTTCGTTTTGAATATTTGGTCAGAGTTCACTTGTAGGGGGAAGTATCCTCATGTCAGGTAGTCCTGACAAACCCTTGTACAGAGAGACTGAAGACACTCGAGGCCGGTGTCTAATAGGTTATTCAAACTCTCCAGTAGATATATATGTATATGTGTGTGTAAGTATGATTACGTGTGTACACATACATATGTGCGTGTATGTATATATACGTGTGTGTATGTGTACGTATGTGCACATATATATGTATATATATATGCAAATGCTTGTGTGTGTGTATGTATATATATATATATATATATATATAGTGTGCCTGAGTATGTTGAAATCAATACAGTTCTCGATCTAATGAATGCAAGAGCTAAAATACAAATTATTTATTCAAAAACTATGTATTACATATTCCAGAGATGTACCATGTTTTCATTGACATGGATAGACCTTTACTTTTTAGAAAAGGCTCTTACAGTCCATCTCAAATCCTCAGCGACTCACGAAATGAAGACGGTTCAAAACATGGAATTCGACGGTCACCATTTCCATTGTCCTGTGAATTCGCTGAAGTGTCTGTTTTGGGGAAAGTACTGAGTTGACGGGGCAGTCGATATGGATGTATGGGTCTTAATCGTAACTTAGTATTATTGAAAAACAATTTAATTGTTGATTATGAGGTGAAAGCAACCTTTCTAGGAGAAGGAAATCTTTGATGCAAGAAATACCTACGATCGAAGTGGCTACCCGTTATCTTGCACCTGGATGCTGACCATTAAGATTTAGAGAGTGGTGTATGCGTTGTACAAGCATACATCACTTTAATCCAATGATGTAAGGATGTCTTGTCAACTTAACTCATCTATGTTCATCAATTGCAATGGAGGCATGGCGACGTGGGCAGACATAACAACTCCGAAGCCAATCTGCACAAAGGCGGCAGGAGTTTTATCTTAACATCGTTATTTTGCCTTCAAGAGAAAAAAACGATATATGTACGTGCATATGTATGGTTGTGTATGCGTGTGCACATATATATATATATATATATATATATTTATATATATATAAATTATAGGTACATTCCAATGACCAAAGGAAAAAAACGATCCATAACCATACTTTTTATCTGATTTTACAATTTCTTCGTCCTCATATGTCATCGAAGGATCACAACTGAAGTTTTGTCTCTGTACTTTCAATCTCTTTCATATATCACTGAATACTTTTAATTTCACTTTGTCAAGCCGACAAACGAACAGAAACTAATATGTTTATATTATGTCTCTTATTTTGTGTGTTCATTTTTTTCCAAATTAAATACTTTCCGATGCGCATTTCTGCATCAAAAATCAAACGGAATATATAGTCTTCAACCTGAATCTGTTGCTCATCAGGGAAACTTTACTTCATCAACAGGAAAAAGGACCTCGATTCAAAGACACGGGTAAAAACAGGATAGAAAAAAAGTTAACAATGAGCCCTTGACAAAGGAAACGGCAAGTCAAAAGTTTAATACGATGCTCTTAGCCATCTTTAAGAGTTGATATATACATATATATCATAAAATAAAAACTGTGTGTGTGTATTCACCTGATCTTTGTGTCTTATGTTCACCCAAACCGCTAGACAGAATTGCTTGAAAATTAGCATGTGCACTACTGAACTCTCAGTGAAGGTCATAGGCTATATAAGAAATATATCACTTCAACGCTGGGGGGTCCCCCCCCCCCACTGAAAACTGTTTTCCCTTAGATTTAAATTAAATTTAAACCGTAGGTAAATGACCAAAAATGATGTCTATTATCAAAATTTCAACAGATTTTGATAATATATTTAATATTATCCGGAGGCACAACCCCTTCACTGAAAACTGTTTTCCCTTTAATTCAAATGAAATATATATATATATATATATATAAATAAATATCAAGGAGAACACCTCTCTGTCTGTGCATGTCTGTCCCTCAAAACGATAAAAAAATTTGCATGTGAACATAATGGAAGTATTTTTGCGTCTCTGGCTGCCTTTTAAAGAAGCTAATGACAATTTTCAAACATATTATACAATGAAATTAATCTATTTATTAGCATTAGTTTAAGAGTATTAAGATATATCTGAATAGGTCGGTGAGTAAGATATCTAGCTGACAGCATCAAGGTTGCTATTAAAGTAAACTCTCTTTACCATGATGCTCCCCCACACTCTAACCTGGGCAACACTGGGAAGCTCTGCTAGTATATATATATATATATATATATATATATATATGCACTCCTGATCAAAAATTTAAGACCACTTGAAAATCTTTTTTAAAAAACCTTTTCTTTTAAAGGATAGATTTTAAACTCCTTCCACTTAAGGTTATCAATACTACAATCTAAAAGGTTATGGAAACAAAAAGCTACATTCCAAACATTTTATTCAGAAATTTACATTTTTATAAAATGAGGCATTTTACACTTGATCAAAATTATAAGACCAGGGGTATAAATTGTTAGATCTATGGTAATTCCAATGTTTTTAGTCCAATTAGAGATTAGCAATCACTGCGTAAAGGTGTCACCATAACTAAAGCAAGCAAACTTACCGAAGTTGAACGTACTCGAATTATAGATTCCATAAGAAAGGTTTGTCGCAGCTAAAGTAAATTGCAGTAAAACTGTGATTTGCAACTTTCTAAAGAACAGTGAGAATTATGGAAAAGCAAAATCCACTGGTAGGCCCCCAAAATATTTCTCCTGCATTGAGTAGGAGAATAAGACGGGGTGTTGTGAAAGACAGTGGACTTTCTTCTAGTCAAATTAAGGCAGTCACAAATGCTGATTGCAGTCCAGTAACCATCAGACGACACTTACGACTAAAAGGCATGGTAAATAAAAAGCGTACACAAATTCCTCGGCTGCTTCTACGTCACAAGGTGGACCGCTTACGGTTTAGTCTGAATACCAAACATGGGATGTTGAGAAGTGGAAAAAAGTCCTGATTTCTGATGAGAAAAAATTCAATCTAGATGGTCCTGATGGTTTCTAACAATATTAGCATAACAAAAAAATGCCTCATTAAATTTTCTGGAGGGTCCCTAATTGTATGGGGTGCCTTTTCTTACAAAGGGACGATGGAGCTCCAGGTGGGGTAGGGTCGTAAGACAGCGGCTGGTTATGTTAGCATGCTACACAAAGCATCGTTGATGACGGAGGGCTATCATTTCTGTGGGGATGGATGGTTATTCCAACAGGATAATGCTGCAATCCATGCTGCACGACGGACCTTGACCTTTCTACAAGAAAATGGGGTCCATCTCTTGGGACATCCTGCATGCTCACCGGACTTGAACCCAATTGAAAATGTTTGGGGATGGATGACAAGAGATGTTTATCGAAATGGCAAACAATATTCAACAAAAAATGAACTTCGTGAAGCCATCTTCAGAAGCTGGAGTAACATCCCCCGCTCTTTAATCGAAACGCTTATTTCTAGCATGCCCCCAAAAATTTTTGAAGTCATCAAAACCAGTAGAGGTAGAACTCATTTTTAAATTTGGTTGTTGAATGTTTTCATTCACTTTTCGTACAATTTCGTAGAATTTTTATTTCTGGCCTTATAATGTTGATCAAGTGTTAAATGCCTCATTTTACAAAAATGTAAATTTCTGAATAAAATGTTTGGAATGTAGCTTTTTGTTTTCATAACCTTTTAGATTGTAGTATTGGTAACCTTAAGTGGGAGGAGTTTTAAATCTATCCTTAAAAAAAAAACGGTTGCTTTTAAAAGATTTTCAAGTGGTCTTAAACTTTTGATCAGGAGTGTATAATATAATGTGTGTGTATGTATGCAGTTTTCACCACAATCAAATGAAAATTCAATCTACCTCAGTTTTTCGTTCTTAGTTATGGCCCAAAAGAGAGTGGTGCTATCTGATAAAAGTAAGAGGTAGACAGGAGTAAGAAAATCCTTCTTTTCTTTATTATTATTAAGATGATGATAATACATTTAGTTTAGATGAAATTATTCCCCCTATTCTTAATGTCTTGTTTAGTGACTCTATCTAAAGCGTGGGGGGTGTAATTTTTAAGAGTGTACCCAGCAGAGATGAGTACTTTAGCTAGTATGAATGAACTAAACCTTCTTTTGGGACATATGGATTAGATAATAAATGTTTTTGTTTTTTTACGTGGAACACAAGGGTGCTCCTTGTAAGACATGGGTACTTTTCTTTTCATTTTGTACGTTTTCTCGTCAAACTTTCAGGGGAACAAAATCCTCTATTGGCTCCCCCGTAAGAATAAAAAAAAAAATGAAAGACAAATTTTGCATTAAAAAAACAAAAACAAAACCCAATTACATGTGTTCCCTTGTTTTCTGCAACTCAGCTGTATTCGTCAAAGAAAGTTTTTACTCGTTTAAATTATCTGGATTTGTGATGGGCTAATCGTCATCTGTCTTTCCTGAGAGTGTGTGGAAGGATGGTAGGCCTATCGTAAAAAAAAAAAAAGAAATGTGTCTATGAGCAACGAACCAAGGCATTCATCCCATCTGGTTCGTGTTTATTTGACTTTTAAATCGAGTTTTGTGCCCCTGGTAACATAAGTTAACATTTTACGACTATTCTTCTTTTTCTTTCTGCCTTTTACTTTCTGACTTATCAGTTTAAAGTCTCAGTATTAAGTTTAAAAAAAAACAAAAAAAAACTGACCCTTAATTAAACGTTATCATTGCTTTCATTCATATATCATCATCATCATCATCATCATCATTTACTCATTAGGAGTTTGCACGCAAGTCATTATCAGTGATTTATCACTGATAATGACCAGTGATGTTCCATAGAATCTGAGTGATAATGAGTCTCTCAGATGTCAAGCATTCTCTGCCTCTTTCGATAATCGGTGCAAATCATTTTGTGTTATTGCAACAGCCGTTTACCAGTGATTTTTCGATTGTCTTCTCTCAAGTTTTGGTGGGAATAGGCCTCCCCAAAGTTCTAACATTCTATACAACCTTCCAATGGAAATCTGGTTGGTATTCTTCATCCTCGATCTTTCCATCCTCCTTGACCCTTCATGACAATTTTATGTGTGGTGTCAGCCGAAGCTGGTGCCACCACGTGTGTGTGTGTGTGTTTAAATTTTTTGTTATATTTTTATTTACTTGCGACTGGTTAGTATTCATTGGTTATGTGAGTTAGTTCAAGCATTTTCCTTAATATTTTATCTGTTTTCATCATTGCTGTCTGTTGTATGATCTCAATCTTCCCTTTTATTTGAATTTCTCTTCGCCTTTTTTTCTTTATTATTATTATTATTATTATTATTATTATTATTATTATTATTATTATTATCACCACCGCACTAGGCGTTCTCACACATGTCATCATCAATGATTGCTCACTGACAATAACCGGCAGTGTTCCCTGGAGTCTGAATGACAACAATTCTCCTCAGATTTCCAGTATTCTTCACCTCTTTCGATAACCATTACAAATGATTTTGCATTATCGCAACAACCGCTTACCATTCATTTCTCGCTGGCAGCGACCATTGGTCTTCACTGGGCTCTAGTACTCTCTGCACCCTTCCAGTGGAAGTCTGCTAGTGCTCTTCCTCCTCCGTTTTTCCATCCTCTTTGGCCCTTCATGACTATTTTGTGTGGTATCAGCCAAATTTTGTGCCATCACATTGTTTTTTTTTGGGGGGGGGGTTCCTTTCAGTTTCAGTTCCCTCGGGTTCATGTGGTGTTCCTTCCATGTTTTTGTTTTATTTCTATTGCAACTTCCATGTGACTGGTTACTGTTCGTAGTTCATGTGGGTTGGTTTCTGCATTCAAGGATTTTCCATAATATTCCAGCTGTTTTTATCATTGCCGTCCTTTGAATAGTCTTAGTCTTCCCTTTGATTCCAATTTCTCTTAATCTTTTTTCCCAGTTTTTTTTAAATATATATTACTCCCTAAATTTACAATCTAGAAGTGTATCGGATGGTGTTTCAAAAATTATGAAGTTGAAATGGAGATCGTCATTGGAAAATAATTTGTGAACCACTAGTCTAAAGTTTTTTACCAACACTCAGCCAAGAATATTGAAAAGCTTAACATTTATGAAGGAATTATCATTTCTGCTCAGATCTTCTTCTTAAATGGTAGAACACTTTTTGTTTTTAAACTAAACATTTCAACCTGAAACATTAGATTAATTAGTAAACTAATTAGTTTGGTTAACATTAACTTTAGTGAAATACTAAATACTGCTTGGCCCTATTTCCAAACAACATATTGCATGAAACCATTATATTTAATATTTTGTTTTTTTGTCAAAAACTAAAAACAATTAGTTACAGTAATGGCCTCCATGAATCGGTTATAAAGTAAATAAGATTCTTTCTTGGGGATCGTACTTACAGGGTTCAGATAAATTGCAGTCTGTCATCTGAAATGGGTTCTTGCAGTGGTGTTCCCCCAGGCTCTTTGCTGAGTCCTATTCTGTTTCAACAACATGCCGGAAGTGATTGATGGAAACATGCTTTTATTTGCAGATGATGTTAAATTAGTAGTCTGTAGAAACGACATTGACAATCTCAAGTCTAACCTTCAAAATGCTGTGAAATGGTCCATTGAATAGGATTTATACCTCAATGTCGATAAATGTTGCCATATTGCAGTGGGTTCTCCTTCTGACTTGGCTCTTACTTTTGGAAGTAGCACGGCTCTGCTGAAGGAGGCGAATGAGGCAAAAAGTCCTGGTCTTCTGGTCGACTTGTCCTTCAAGCCATCTAAACATTGTATTCAGGCTATGAACAAAGCAAGGAGCACCCTATTTCTCATTCGACACTCCTTCTGCAAACTCACTCGTGAAATATTTCTTCCACTTTATGTCTCTGTCATACCACTGTTAGAGTATGATGTGCAAGCCTTTGCTCCATATCTAATATGTGATATCCAGCATCTGGAGAGAGTTCAAAGACTGGCTGTAGTGACTATGGTATCTGCGCTACAAAAGCCGACTAAAGAAGCTTAACCTTTATTCCCTTGAGTGCCAATGATAATGCGGTGTAGGCTAAAATGAGCCTACAATCTCCTCAATGGCCATTACGATCTCCCTCGAAACCTATTATTCACTCCTTCACCAGAAAGTGGTCTATGCGATCATTATCAGAAACTGTTTCACAGCCGATTCCGATTAAACCAGACGAGGGCCACTTTCTCAATCAGGATCCCTTGACTTTGGAATGAACTTCCAGAAGATGTAGTAAATGTGCCAACGATGCAACAATTCACAGTGAATTTGGACAGGTGCTGGGCTACTGTATCCTCTTCTGTGTAAATTTCCACCACTCTTTTTCTACATGGCAACTGAAGCATACTTTTCTATTTTTTGCCAAATTAATTGAATTGAAGTTGAAACATGCACACATAATCCTGAATAAACATTTCGTTACGTTAGAATTATAATACGGCTGACAAAAATAAATCGTGCAGGATGCTGAGGGAAATAACTCTGTTGATAATATGCCACAAGGAAGATAACCTCTGCCCCTTAATATTTTCCATGTTTTAGCATGTATTTTGTGTTATTAAAGTATATAGGAAAAAAAGCCTAGGAAAACAAACGTTGATGAATTCCTATTTGGTATTTTAATAGATGTGTGTGTGTGTGTGTGTGTGTGTGTCTATATAAGCATCATTGTATCTATTTTGTTCAAAAGATCAGTGGCATAGTCGGTATACATAGAATGGTGGACACATTTCTTTGTCTGTTGTTCTCCCCTCCCTCTGCATAAAGGCCTTGTTTCAATCTTTAGAGACGATTGATACACCCTGGGTTCCTGCGCGGGGAGTATGGTGAAGCTAACATACAAAAAAAAATGTTTTAATTTGTATTTTTATTACATACGGTGTTATCTCCCTTATGGCATATTCCCCTAAGTTAATAATGTTAACTGTCAGTTTTATGTATTAGTTAATTATAGTTAGTTTCAGCCAAGGTGGCAGAGTCTGTGTCTGAGCAAATTCATTGTTTTTGGAACCAGTTGGTGAAATTTGTCGATTCCAACTTTTTAACTAACAAATATTATATCGTAGCTTTTACGTTTTTTTAGCGACCATATGTTCGGGTATATTTCCCGAACACGCCACCGCCATTTTCTCTGTTGTGTTATCGTAGAAAGAAAGAGAAAAGGACAAATAGTGAAGAAACAGTTTGATTTTCGTACACATTATGTGGTACTTGATTTGATATACAAAACGGTAAAACTAATTACTAAAGAAAGACTATATTAATGTCCCAAAACAATAAGAAAGACAGGTGTTGTCAAGGTTGGAGATAGAGAATAGGTGTGAACAATGGATAAGTAAGTATGACTTGGATTTGTGTTGGTTATGGACTATTACCAGGATTTGTTACGGTCATGCTAAGATTGCCAGTCTGTTAAACAACGTCTGCTGGCGTTGAAAGCCCAGCCAGAAAGAGGATAACTTCTGCACATGTGTGAAACGAGATTTCTTAACTTCCGAACAGGAGAGCGCATACTCTATAACGTTGGGAAGAATAAATCCAAGGGAGATAACTCAGATATCAATACAAGGAAAATAACTCAGATAATTCTGCCACTACACAACTAAAAAACGAAAGTGTGACTGAATGAAAAATCTTAAAATAAAGAAGAAAATCTTTATTTTAGGGTATTTTTATTTATTTATTCATGTATTAGTTTTGAAAGTGCCCCTTTTAACTTAAAAGTAGACTACTGTATTTTTATTACGTCATATGTTTACAAGGTTTTTTTTAATGATCCCTGTTAACCGAATTCTAGCAATTGTTTTTTTTTGTTTGTTTTCATGATAAAACTAAATAATGTTTAAAAATGTGGAAGAGGATTTGTTTATCTTTATAAAGTTATGTATGTGTATATGTTTCTATAGTTGTATGTACAGGATTCACTCATAAACTAATCAACCGATCATCATGAATTTTGAAACACAGCTGCTAGGCGTAAAGGGTCGTAATGTGGTTATTTTTAGTTTAATGCAAAGGAGATAAAGATAGGGTGGAAACACTTGTGAAAATCCACATACCTGATTTTTTGTGAAAGTTTAATAATAGGTATTATACATCACTTGATAAATATTTTCCAAGTGTCAGTTTCTTTAGGGTATTTAAAATGGTTTGTATGTGCAAAAACGCCCATTTAAAAAATTCAAATATTTCAGATTTGCGTTAAATTTAATCGATTAAGCAAGATTCTCTGTATTTCAATTTTTTCTTAAGACTCCCTAAGCCTTAAATTTTAGACATTTTCTAGAATCAAAATTATATAATAGATTTTGATCAGAATTCGAATAAGGATTCGAGATATAAGGTTTAGTATCATTATATCTTGATTTTAATGTTCGTAATGGGACATAAAAGTGGTGCAAACCTGTTCTGATCGGGGAATTAATTTTACCCTTCCTGGAACGGGTTTTCTTCTAGTTATTTTATAACAAAAAACATTTTTTAAATCAAAATTAAAGCTTCAAATATTTGACATCGCAAACCTGACGAAAGCCCTCGCGTACCCTCTCCTCTTTCACAAATGCTTAATTTTAAAAGCATTCCTGTTTTTGTTTTTTTGGGAAAACAACTTAAAAGACCCCCATTTCTCATCTTTAAGGTCCCCTTTTTGTCCTATTTCTGCTCGATTCTCGGTTGTTACCGTGCCAAGAAATGTCGCCTTTGCTTTTACCAATTATTGATTAAACCTGGTAATCTAGAATTGACCCTAAATAGTGCCCTTGCCCCCTCGTCTATCCTTCTCCCGCTTTCCCTTTTCGTTCCTTGTCGTGTGTGTGTGTGTGTGTGTGTGTGTGTGTGTGTGTGTGAACGTCTCTCCTGTTGTCGCGTTTGAATTTCTCCCAGATGAAAAGTGCGTAACTCTTTTCTTTCTTTTTAAATTTTATTTTAAGACTTTTTTTTTTTTTTTTTTTTGCTAAAGATCTTGCAGTTTGAACTTCGTTTCTATTTCGTTACGTTGTTATATAACAATAACATGAGTTTCTCTTCTTCTTCTGCATCCTTCTTTCTCTTTCCTTCTTCTTCTTCTTCTTTTCTCTCTTTTTCTTTCTTCTTTTCTTCTTTTTCCTTCTGTCTCCTTTCCTATTTCTGTCTCCTTTCCTATTTCTGTCTCCTTTTCTTCTTCTGTTTCCTTCTCCTCTTCTTCTGTTTCCTTCTCTTCTTCTTCTGTTTCCTTCTTTTCTTCTTCTGTTTCCTTTTTCTTCTTCTGTTTCCTTTTTCTTCTTCTGTTTCCTTCTCTTCTTCTGTTTCCTTCTTTTCTTCTTCTGTTTCCTTCTTTTCTTCTTCTGTTTCCTTCTTTTCTTCTTCTGTTTCCTTTTCTTCTGTTTCCTTTTCTTCTGTTTCCTTTTTCTTCTGTTTCCTTTTTCTTCTGTTTCCTTCTTTTCTTCTTCTGTTTCCTTCTTTTCTTCTTCTGTTTCCTTCTTTTCTTCTTCTGTTTCCTTTCTTCTTCTGTTTGCTTTCTTCTTCTTCTGTTTTCTTTCTTCTTCTTCTGTTTTCTTTCTTTTCTTCTTCTGTTTCCTTCCTTTCTTCTTCTGTTTCCTTTTCTTCTGTTTTTTTCTTCTATTGTTTCCTTTTTTCTTCTTTCGCCTTTCCTTCTTTCGTATTTTTCCTTTCTTTCGCCCCTTTCCCCCTTTTTCTTCTTTCTCCTTTGTTTTACTTTTTCTTTCTTTCTTTTTTCTTCTTTCTTCCCCTTTCTTTTCCATCTAATATGTGATTATTTACCTTTGTGTGTCACTAATTAATTACAAAAGTAGGGCTTAGCAAAGAAGGTGTGGCAATAAAGAAAGAACAATAAAGAGAAGAAGGTCTCTTCCTTGGCACTTGTATCCGAACTCATCATCTCAAGAAAGTAGAAAAGGGTCGGTCGAGGGGAAGCCCCCTTCTCTCCTTATTAGCTCTCTGTAATTTTGTGCGCGTGTGAACGATATACCCAACCCCTTCTCGATAAGGGGGAGTTTTCGTCTACCCCCTTCCCCGCCCTTTCTACTCTATTTCCAACTAGTTAGTTTCCAGACTGGGTCAATTTCCATGTGAAGATTTGTATACCCCCCTCCCCCGGAGAGATAATACATAAATAAATAAATAAAAGATCATCCCTGACTTCATCAGAATTGCAAAACAAGTCTTTTATTATTATTGTTCTTCTTATTATTCAACGTTAGATCATCAAAAGAGGGGTAGTATTATTTTGTTTATCTATTTGTTCCCGGACAAAAACTGAAAGGAAGGTGTATACGAAAAGTCCTTTCTTTATCTCCATCACATCTCCGTGTTCGGATCGGAGGGAGACAACAACATAGGACCCTATTTTCTTGTACTCTATGTATTTTTAACAACAAAAAAGGGATTTTATTTTTTTCACTCCCTGTGATATTGAGTTTTGGTTTTTAGGAAAACATTTTTATTTTTAATTTGTTACCAGTCCTTAAAAGTTACCAATCCCCCCCCCCCCCCCGTTAACCCAGAGTTGAGTAAAATTTCTTATTTGCGAGGGGAAAAAGAAACCCGCAAACAAGCTTTTTTATTTTAAAAAAAATTTTTAAAACAAAAAAACATGGAACTATCCCGTTCTTCCTATTTTTTCTTGGATCATTTCTTTTTGTAAGAGCCGTTTTGGTAAGTGATATTGTTTATTTTTAATTCTTATATTTTATTTTTTTTAAATAAGAACTTTTTTTAATTTTATTTAAATTTTTGAATTTCTATATTAAATAGAGTTGGGACACGGTGTGGATAGGGGCTGGGTCTATTACGAAAGAGAAGAAATTCCGATTGAATGGGAATTTCTTTTTTCATTAATCTCCAAAGGAATCCTTTTAGAAAAGAAAGAAAAAGAAAAGGTCCTGAGTGGGGAAAATGATTTAAAGAAACCGAATAATAATTTGAGGGATTGAAATAATTAACTAAACCCCTTTTTCCTGTGGAAAACGAATTAATTTCTATTGTTATTATTTAATGTTCTTTTTATAGGACCACATTTATTTTTATTCGCCGCTTTTTTTAATATTTCTTTATCATTTTCGGATATCAGATATGTACTTATTTTTTTCTATCCGTCCATCGTTTTCATTAATTCGTTCCGTCTTCAAAATGAATTCATACTTTTCCGCATTTTCACTATTTATATCATTTGTTGTTTAATATTTTATGTTTGTTGCTTTTCATCTTAGAAAGAGGGAGCTGTGACTCAGGAATACCTTTTTATTGTTTTGCCCCCCTTTTTAGCCTTACAAAACAACAACAAAAACTCTTAATCCAATTCTCCGTCAATTCTCCGTGTTTTTTTTTGTGTTTTTTTTTTGCGTTTGTTCCCCCTCCCATTCTTTAAACCCCATCCATCAAAATAATTACAATTTTTAAGTTCACAACTTTGTATAAATGAATGAAGGAAAGAATGGTTAATTTTGGGGGTTCATTAAACTTTTGAACATTCCCAATTATTATTTCTTTATTAAATTAATTTGGAGATCCCTAAAAATTTATCCAGAATGTGAACAAAAAAAATAATTTACTTCATTTCCATCTTAATAAAATTGTGTGATGATCACTTCTTTTCTTGTGTATCTGTATTTCTCGCTCTACGTGACAGACATTATTATTTTTTTTTTATTTATTATTAATCGATTATTTATTGAAATAAAAAAAAATGCAATAGCCAAAAATAAAACTTTTTTTTAATCCCATTAAAAAAAAAATTTAATTACGAAATTAATTCCACCAGAATGCATTTCGATTTCATCGTAAACAAGTCAGACATTTTAATCTTTTGTTAATAGTTGGAAAGAAAAAAAATTACTTGGTGACCCAAGACAGCTTAAACAAAATTCTTTTTACCTAAAAACATATTTTAGTAGAAAAAATTAACATGAAACATTAATCATCTACGCGAAACGCGGACAAAAAAGTTTTTCCATTTTTTATTTTTTTATTTATTTTTAAGGGTATTATTACCAAGTTGCAATAACTCATAGGTAATCAAAAGCAAAGAAAATCATTATTTTATCAGGTTTTACCATCTTGGCAAAACTTGGAGTTATCTTCCGTCTTTATTTATGTCTGTCACGTTTCTTTTCTCAGGCGTCTTGTTTTGTCCGTGTTTCGTGTAAATGATTAAACTTGTTATAACTTACTATTTTTTCATGTTTAATCTTATTTTATTTTTTTATTTTTAACTAAAACAAGGTCTTAAGTAAAAAAAATCAGTTTGAGAAAAAAAACTATTTCACTATGAATAATAAGCGACCGTACATTAGTAAATTACTCAATTATTTATTTACCAAATAATTGGACATTAACTTTGCGTGTTTGGTTGAGTATGATACGCTTCAAATGCAGTGCGCACCCCTTAAAAGTAATTCAAGTAAATAAAAAATTTTAAAATAAAAACGCATAGTAAAGTTTCTTCTGAAAAAATGCACATTAACACTTTTTTTGTGTGAAATTGAATCAAAATTTATGGTTGAAAATTTATTTTCCTTATTTATTTATTATTTTTAATTTTTCACTCACAAGGAACTTTTTTCTTTTGAAAGAAATAAACTTAATTGCATGTGGCTTTCTTTTCTACAATTTAATTGTGTGTGTGTGTGTGTGTGTGTGTGTGTGTGTGTGTGTGTGTGTGTAAATACTAGAACTGTAATTTATTAAAACCCAAGGAATTTCAGAATGGAATGTCATGAATGAAATCCTTTTTCTTCGACATAACTTTGGCTTTTTATTCTATTCAAAATCGAAGAATTCTTAAAAACTGCCAATCGATTCCCTTCCTTTTGGGTTGATGCAAAACAAAAATAATCAGGAGAAGCTTTCTTCTTATTATTGTTGTAAATTTTTTTTTGGGGGGGGGCGGGGGGGGGGGGGTATTTCTATATTATTAAAATTATAAGACAACTTCACGTGTGTCTGTGTGTGACTCCGAGAATTGAATTTATATTTTTTATTTATTAACTATTAATAGAATATTTATTGAAATCAAAACTGCAATAGCATAAAATAAAATAAATTTTTTAAAAATCTATTAAAAGAAAATTAATTACAAAATTAAATCTACCATAATGTATTTTGGTTTATTCGTAAACAAGTCGGCAATTTAAATCTTTTGTTAATAGTTAAAAAAGAAAAGAATTTTGTGATTTTTCTAAATTTGAAAATAATTTGGGCAAACCAGAAGAATCCCGAGTCCGCAGTAAACGGTGTCAGATTCAGATTCAGTTACTGATATTAAACTTCCGACGAGAGTTTTATTTACCTCCTCGTCAGGAGGTTAGGCACAACGCCAGTTTTATCTTACTCCCACAAGGTAAGATGTGACCCAAGGTCGGGAAAGTGGGGCTTGAAAAGCCAGCGCCCGAGAAGGTGAGCACTCTGGCCATTAACAATTGCCTGGGCAGCCCCGTCGGCATTCCCCGGTAGGGGCGCCTCAGGCAGTAAGCAATAAAAGAGGGGAGGCAAAGCCTGGGAGGGTGGACCTCCTAGAACTGCACAGGACCGTCCCATAGACCGGCGTAAATCAAGCCCCGAAGGCCAAGACGATACCAATCTATGGAGTGCAGTATCCATCGGAACAGATACTACACTTTGATCTTGACCAAAAGGCCCAGAAGTGAAAGTACAGAATAGTAAACAAAGCCCCCCCCCCCCCTGTTCATGTTAAGAATGGCTTTCTAAATAATAACGTTATTTCAGCACGGTTAGTAAACTGCAGAAGATTATTTAGAAAGATATTCTTAACATGGGAAGGGGAGGGGGATTTGACTATTCTGTACTTTCAACTAACAATTTAATAAATAAAAAAAATTGTAGAAAACTTCACAAGAAGTAAGCGACTCAAAAAGCAAGTCTTTAATATCAGGAACTGAATCTGACCGGACACTGTTTGCTGCGGACTTTGAGTCGGGGATTCTTCAGGTTTGCCAAAGTTTTGAAGCATTTAAACTCTCAAAGAGAAAATAGTTTCCGGCTTTAAATTTTTTAGCAAATATTAAAAGATTGAAAGTTTGGGAATCTATTTACATCGAATAATTGGGAATCTTTTACAATGATCAGCAGAGTCGCGAACGGGTTCCAAAAAAAAAGAACGAGAAAGGGTTTAAAAACATAAATTTGCAACAAGTAAAGTTAACTTATGTCTAGAATAGACATTTTTCTACTTACCTATGTAATTTGTTTGTATTTTTACGTAGTATAAATGGCTTTTTATAAGATGTTAAAAAATAAATTCTTGTTTTTTTTTTTTTTAACATCGAATTTGGCAAAGAAGAAAATGGCCGCCCGGCCTCTATATTATTACGTAAATCGGCCATCTTGATTTGTTCGATGATCGTGTGTCGAATACTTAAATTTCTAATAAATAGCAATTGAAACGGGTTAAAAATCTTTTTAATAGTTGGAAAAGACACAGGTAAGTTTGAAAATAACTTTTATCGCCTACAATTACTTTTATTTGTTGAATATTTGTTTTTGAGCGTTTTTACTCTGCTGATCATTGTAAAAAGTTCCCATTCAATGATCAAATGATATCGTAATAATTAAATTTAACTTTCAAAATCCTATTTCAGAATTTGTCAAAATCCTATTAAAAGAAAAGAAAAGTATTGGGGGGAAAAAAGAAAGAATTACTTCGTGGCCCTTGGAAACTTGAAAGGAATATGCAGGCATTTAAACTGTCGAATACAAACTCATTTCCGTCTGTAAAGTTCTTAGCAAATCCTCATGTATTGGAATATCGAAAGTCTCGGAAGCTATTTGCAGTCAATAATTTTATAAGTAGAGATTAAGATAACATTAACTTAACAATTAACTTTAGTTTTATAAAAAAAATTAGTTCAATTAATAATTTAATGGACAAACAACACCGTAATAATTTAACTTTCAAAATCCTATTTTAAAAAAAAATAATATTTTGGTGAAAAAGAAAAAGAAAAAAAGGGACGAAACAAAAATGAAAGTTAAACGAAACCTGGGTAACGGCGGGTAGAGATATCAAGTTTAAGATAAAGAACAAAGGGGGTTAAAATTAGGGGCATTTTTGTTGTTTGTAAGAGAAAGAGCAGATAAGGAAGAATGAAATCCCAGAAAATCCAAAGCGAAAAAAGTATCATCCAAAAAGTTTGAAATGTTCTTGCGTCGTGCAATACAAGATGTAGGAAGAAAGAATAAAAGAGAAAAACAGCACCATGAGAAGCTTCCATGGGGGAGGGGAGATGGCGAGAAGAATTCCTAGTCTCCTTTTCCCACCTTGATGAACCGACAATGGCACTTCCTTTCATATTCCTCCCTTCTCTTTTCCAATTTTCTATTAGATTCTTGAGTTACATTTTTAAACTCCCGCCCTTTCTCGCCCGCATCAGTATTTATTTATTTGTTTACCACTGCCGTGGGGAGATAAAAATGTCTGGAACTTGGGGTGGGGGGGGGGATGATGTGACACCTTGAGGTGTCTTACAGGTGCTAAAATCACTTATTAACAGTTAGTTGTGCAAAAAGTGTAAGACAATGTAGATGAATGAGAACTCAGATATGGAGAAAGTATCTATATATATATATATATATATATATATGAGAGAGAGAGAGATGGTGAAGCTATTGAGGTTGTTCAGAAGTTTTGTTACCCTGGTGATAACATTGGAGCACAATGTGGAGCAGTTGCTAGTGTGGTTGCAAGAGTTAGGAGTCGATGGAGTAAGTTCAGGGAACTTTTGCCATTACTAACCAGCATATTTTTTATTAATTCCTCGAGTTCCAACACTTTTTAAACTCTCTCTCTCTCTCTCTACCCCCTCTCTCTCTACCTCTACCCCTCTCTCTACCCCCCCCCCTCTCTACCTCTACCCCTCTCTCTCTACCTCTACCCCTCTCTCTCTCTCTCTACCTCTACCCCTTTCTCTCTCTACCCCTCTCTCTCTACTCATCTCTCTCTTTCTATCCCCCCCTCTCTCTCTCTACCTCTCTCTCTCTACCCCTCTCTCTCGCTCTCTACCTCTACCCCTCTCTCTCTCTACCTCTCTCTCTCTCTACCTCTCTCTCTCTACCTCTACCTCTCTACCCCTCTACCTCCCTCGTTTTCATTATTATTTTTTAAAAAATTACCATTGCCGTCGGGACAGAAAGATGACAAACTTAGAGGGGGTGGAAACAAATAATGTGACATGATGAAGTGTTTATTAACTGACTTGATTGGTATTACATGTTGACTAGCGATATTAGTTGGTTATTGGATTTATTGTAGTTATTATAAAAGAGAAAATAAAAGTAAAAAGACTCCCGGGCAACGCCAAGCGGGTACAACTAGTTTACTATAAAATGAAACTTTCATCGTAAATTCTTACATTTCATAGAATTTTGACCTTCAGATAAATGGATGCAACTATACATAAATATACACGTGAAATATGGAAGTTCAAAATAAATCAACAGGAATACTCTTTGATATACTTACGTATCAGGCAAAAGTAGGTATCTACACCAAAAATTAAGGAAAATTATTGAGTAGAATTTTAATTAAAAATATAAATCAGTTTTATTGTATTTTTCAGATTCTCCATTGGCAGAAGTGCAAGAGTTACATAAAACAGAAGATAAGTCGGTCTGCCATTTTTGCGCTCATGCCTATGGAGAATCGGAAAATACGATAAAACTGATTAATATTTTTAATTTAAATTCTACTTGATAAGTTTCTGTAATTTTTGGTGTTGATACCTACTTTTGCCTGATACGTAAATATATCAAAGAGTTTTCCTGCTAATTTATTTTGAACTGACATATTTCACTTGTGTATTCCTATATAGTTGCACCGAAAAATGTAATTTCAAAGGAGATAGCAACAGTGGAATTTCCACGTTAAAGTGGGAGGACATCAGCAGTAGCATGGTGGGAGGTTGATGGCTGCAGGGGCCAATCACTGATTTGGCGCCAAAAAAATGCAGCTGGGGGTCTGGGGGGCGCTGGAAGCCTTTCAGTGGGGTACGGGCCGGAGCCCCGGAAAATTTTGCCATTTTAAGGCCTCCAGATGCCCCCGTTGATGCATTTTTTAGCACTAAAATGCATTACTTTATGTTAAAGAATTGCCTTTCTCTCGAGTTTTTGGGGGGCATTATGGAACAAAAATCATCTTGGGTCTCCTACAAAGGGTGCGCCCCCTAAAACCCCATTTTAGCGCCCACCCAGACACCTTGGCTGGGGGGGCCTGGCCCCCCAGGCCCCCCCCCCCTGCCACCACGCTACTGGACATCAGAGATCTGTACGGAGTCTGTTTCTTTTCATCTGAAGCTTTGTCCAGGAAGTTTCGTACAGGTTGCTTGCCTGTTAAACAATGGAAGGTCTACTTGTTAAGTTAGACTTGGAGGAAAGCTATGGAAAGTAAGGGTCTGAAAGTGAATATTACTAAGACTAACGTGTTGATCATTGGTTGTAGTGTTGGAAATTCCCCCGGAAAGAGGAAAGTTCCCCTGCTCAGTTTGTAGAAAGGGATTTGGGTGTAACTCAATGTTTCTGTGGTACTTGTAAGCATCGGGTACACAAGAAGTGCAGTGGAATTACAGGTAGTTTGAGAGATTCTATTTATCTTCCTCCCACAAGGTAAGATGTGACACAAGGTCGGGAAAATGGGGGAAAAAACCAGCGCTCGAGAATTTGAGCACTCTGGCTGTTTAAAAATTGCCTGGGCAGCCCCGTCGGAATTCCTGGCCTCAAGCAGTAAGCAATAAACTTACTCCTCCCCAAAGAGGGGAGGCGAAGCCTGGGAGGGTGCACCTTCTAGAACTGCACAGGACGGACAACCGATAGACCGACGTAAATCCAGACCTGAAGGCCCGAACAATACCGGTTTATTAGGCGGGATAAAAACCCCTGGTTTTGAGAGATAATAACTAGTTTGTGTGCAAAAAGTGTAGGACAAAGAAGACGGATAGAACATATATTTGGATGGCATGACTATTGAGTTTGTCAAGAA
Source organism: Sepiola atlantica (assembly GCA_963556195.1). Classification (NCBI taxonomy): domain Eukaryota; kingdom Metazoa; phylum Mollusca; class Cephalopoda; order Sepiida; family Sepiolidae; genus Sepiola; species Sepiola atlantica. Next base: position 125,728,582 of record OY744519.1, on the reverse strand, counting down.
ATTTTATTACCTTGGTTATACCGTTGAATCACGGGTAGCTGGTGCTGATGTGATAGCAAGAATTAGGAGTGTGTGGATAAGTTACCACTGTTGACCAAGAAAAGAGTATTAGGCATACGTACAGTGTGATAATATATGGAACCAGGCTAGTGAGGGTGGAGAATATGTATTGCATGGAAAGAAATATGAGAATAATACGATACAGACATGGTTAGATCTGATGACCCGCAGAGGAAGACTAAATCTGGACAGTATAAGGAAATGTGTGCAAAATAGGATACTTTGTTGTTTGGTCACTTTGAAAGAATGGGAGAGATTGATTGGGTTAAATTTTTCACAGTTGAGATAGAAAGGTCAGTTGGCAGGGGCAGGCCATAGAAAAAAACGGTAGGACGTAGTAAGGATGGATTAGAGAGAAAGAGTGATAAATAAAGATCTGGCCAGAGATAAGTCAATTTGAAAGTCAATATCTAAAAGCTGTCCAACACATGCCAGCATGTAAAACGGACGTTAAACCGAATATGATGATGATGAAAGATTGGATGAGAGTTAGATGTAAGACGGTTGAGGTAGCAGGGTCAGTTGGCAGGGGAAAGCCGATAGCAAACATAGGAAGAAGTGATATACTGTAGATCCAACGCAACAGTAGAATTGTGCTCGTACCTCCAACGCTATGGTAGAATTGTGACCGTACCTCCAACGCTACGGTAAAATTGTGCCCGTACATTCAACACTACGGTAAAATTGTGCCCGTACCTCCAACACTACGGTAGAATTGTGCCCGTACCTCCAACGCTACGGTAGAATTGTGCCCGTACCTCCAACGCTACGGTAGAATTGTGTCCGTACATTCAACGCTACGGTAGAATTGTGCCCGTACATTCAACGCTACGGTAGAATTGTGCCTGTACCTCCAACGCTACGGTAGAATTGTGCCCGTACATTCAACACTACGGTAGAATTGTGCCCGTACCTCCAACACTACGGTAGAATTGTGCCCGTACCTCCAACGCTACGGTAGAATTGTGCCCGTACCTCCAACGCTACGGTAGAATTGTGCCCGTACCTCCAACGCTACGGTAGAATTGTGCCCGTACCTCCAACACTACGGTAGAATTGTGCCTGTACCTCCAACGCTACGGTAGAATTGTGCCTGTACCTCCAACGCTACGGTAGAATTGTGCCCGTACCTCCAACGCTACGGTAGAATTGTGCCCGTACCTCCAACGCTACGGTAGAATTGTGCCCGTACCTCCAACGCTACGGTAGAATTGTGCCCGTACCTCCAACGCTATGGTAGAATTGTGCTTGTACATTCAACGTTACGGTAGAATTGTGCCCGTACATCCAACGTTACGGTAGAATTGTGCCCGTACATCCAACGTTACGATAGAATTGTGCCCGTACCTCCAACGTTATGGTAGAATTGTGCGCGTACATTCAACACTACGCTAGAATTGTGCCCGTACCTCTCACGCTACGGTAGAATTGTGCCCATACTTCCCACGCTACGGTAGAATTGTGCCCGTACATATAACAACTACGATAGAAGTGTGCCTATACATCCAACGGTACGATAGAATTTTGACATACATCCAACGCTACGGTAGAATTATCCAACGCTACAGTAGAATTGTGCCTGTATACCCAACGCTACAGTAGAATTGTGCCCGTACATCCAACAACTACGGTAGAATTGTGCCCGTACATCCCACAACTACGATAGAATTGTGTCCATACATCTAACGCTACGGTAGAATTTTCACGTACATCCAACACTACGGTAGAATTGTGCCAGTATGTCATCTGCTATGAATGCATAGACATGAATTATATTTTATAAAAGATTACCTTTTAGCAATGTCAATATTTGAATTGTGAGTTAACAATCTGTGTCTTGATTTCCCATCGTTAAAATAGATATTGTTAAGTAAAAAAAAAGAAATTTACAAAAACTTTCTAGGACTAGTGAAGGTATCAGAATTATTTCGTTTTTCGACTCATTCTGAAAATGCAAATAACTGCATAAAACTGCGGAACTTATCCCGCCCCCCCCCCCCCCCCCACACGCTTAATTCCCATGTATGAAGGGTTGGAGATCTAAAGGAAGATAACTATGATCTCCATTTCCGGTTAGTTCAACTTTTCGGTTAGCGCGCCATGTTTACTAAAACTAAACATCGGTTTAATATATCTGATATTTGTTATAAAATACTGTTTTATAACGATTTTCTTTTTTTTCTTTTTCCTTAAAACATTGTTTTTAGAAACGGTAAGTTTTTAGTGAAATGGGCCTGAGCAGGTTTTGATAATATACTCTGCAAAAAATGCTTGTGACTAAAATAGGATTTAACAAAATCGATAATAAACATTTTCATAAAAATACTAAACTAGAAACAATTTAAATTTAAAAAAAAAATAAATAAATAATGCGAGCTGATGAGGTTTGAACTCTGGACCCAGTATTCATTTCTAGGATGGATAAATTGTAGGAAAAAAATCGTGCAAATAGCTTCTTTTTTTTTCTATTTCTTTTAGATAAAAAGAAAAATTGTCTTAAATTCTGGAACATTTTCAAATGTAATCTTAAAAAGAAAACCTATCTCCAGTGATATAAGGGCGGGGGGGGGGGATTTGTTTTTTTATTATAATTTTTTATGTTTCACTTTTACGTAAAAAAAAATATTAAAGAAAACAACAAATCATTGATTTTTCAAAGTAAATCGATTTTACTAATTCTAAAGTATTATTATTATTTATTATTTATCGATCCTAAATCGATTGATCGATGTCATCAATATTTGACAATATTGATTATTCTTATGTAAAAAAAGACATTTTAATAATGATGTTGATAATGTGTTAATAAAACTATCAGACACGATCTCGTGTGTCTGTGTGTGTGTATTTCTCGCTGACACGTAACTTTGATAAATAAATACACATTGAATTATTATTTATTCACTATTGATTGAATATTTATTGAAATCCAAACTAAAATATGGGAAAATTAAACGAATTTTAAAAAATCCTATTTTAAATAAATTTGTAAACATGACTGTATTTTGACTTATTTTTCTCTCAGGTAATGTTTTCACCCGGGTAACGCCGGGTTGTTACAGTTAGGAAGGACGGTGCCTTTTTATTTTAGAAAATTTTGATACATAGGGTGTTTTTCGAAAATTGTGACAGCTTCCTACTTCCTCCATCTCTATCATTCCCTATCTTCCTCTCTCTCTCTAGCTGTCTTTCTTTCTCCCCATCCCCTTTCCCCCTCTCTTTCTCTCTTTTCTCTCTATCGCTCTTACTCTATTTTTCTCTTTCTTTCTTTATCTTTTTCTCCTTTTCTTTCTGTCTCTCCTTTTCTCTCTATCTATCGCTCTCTTTCTCTATTGCTCTCTCTCTTTCTTTATCGCCTACCCTCTCTCCCTCTTTCTCTCTCTCTATCATTCTCTATATTTTTGTCTCGTTCTCTTTATATCGCTCTCACTCTCTTTATCTCTCTCTCTTTCTTTCTTTGTTTATATATATCTTTCTCTCTTTCCATAACTATCTATTTAAATATCTCTTTCTTTCTCTCCCCCCCCCCCCCCCCCAAAAAAAAAAACCCCTGTTTGGTTGTATGCGTATGGTGGACTCTGTTTGGGTCATGGTTTATTTATATTTTTTAATTAAGAAAAACAAAATAATACTCCTTTCATCACGGATTTTACTAGCCTTACACAGAGATTTATATATTTAACTTATATATATATATCTGGTAAGTATATCTTACAAAAAGAAAATCAAATCTGTTGTTAAAATTGCTAAATTTTGAAATAGGTAAAAATCGAAGAAATGGGTCTCGCTGTTTTCAAGGCAAAAGGGCACTTTTACCTCAAGCCGAAACCACTTCAGACAAGCACCCCCTTAGTGGTTTACTTCATACTTGGCCTCGCCTTATTTTTCGTCTTAGATCAGAAAAAATATTAACCAATTCTCACTAATTCTGAAATTGACCCCCGAGATTCATATTGAAACCTCGTGGCCTTTATTCCAATGCTCTACCCCAAAGTTTATATCCTGTCATTTCAAAGTGAATGCATTCGAAATATTGTTGTTGGTTGGTGATAACCATTTTTTTTTTAGCTCGACTCATATTTAAAATGCACATTTTTTTTTTAGAATTCCTAAATTTATTTTGTTAATTAACAGCTGTACCTACCCCGGCATTGCCCGGGAGTCTTTTTACTTTCATATTTGATTCGTTTTTAAGCTTAACGCTATTGCATTTTTTTTTTAATTTTCAGTAAATAATCCCTTAATAGTAAATAGATAAATCATAATAAAATATCTAAGTCACGTAGAGGCGAGAAATGCACAGGCACACGAGAAGTGGTCCCCAAAAAATTATTAACGAAATAAGTTTATAAATTATTATAAAAGATGTGTTTTTTTTTTCTTTTCGTTATTGATTTTAAATCTCTTGGGTTGGAGGATCAATAAATATATTCCCAACCTATTATTTTTTATTTTTTTCTTCTGTTAACGATAGAAAAAATTGTTTTTAAGCAAGTAAGGAAAGAGATAAAAACAAGAAATATCCATTATTAGAATTATTGGTTAAAAAAAAAAGCATTTATTAATATTGAAATCAATCAATAATAAACTTTAGCTCATAACCCCCACCATGTCTAATAATATCCCTATCATTGTTGTTTAGTTGAATTAGTACTAAAATATTGTTTTGATGTAGGTATTTTATTATTTATGTATTTCTTTATTTTTTTATTTCTAGAAAATTATAAATTTAAATGTGAAAACATGCCAAAAAAATCTACATAAATTTCTTTCAAAAGAAAATGAGTTAAAACTGAAAGTAAAGGTGTGTATATTGGGGGGGGGGGCAAGTTCGAATATTTGTGTGATTCTAGATTAATAATGGAGTTGTATATAGAATTGCCTTTTCAAGGAAGCGAACTGATTATTTGTTTATTTGTTTTTGTAACTGGGTTAAGGCGTGTGAGAGCGCGTCTTGCCGGTTGAGAATTGGGTCAGTGCGTGATCTATTGCACCTTTTCTTTTCTTTGGTTATTTAATTGACTCTCTCTGTATGTGTGTGAGAACGTACATCTCTCTCTCTCTCTCTCTCTCTCTCTCTCTCTCTCTTTCTCTCTCCTTCTTTCTCTCTCCTTCTTTCTCTCTCCTTCTCTCTCTTTCTCTCTCTCTCTCTTTCTCTCTCTCTCCCTCTCTCTCCCTCTCTCTCCTCTCTCTCCCTCTCTCTCTCCCTCTCTCTCTCCCCCCCTCTCTCTCCCTCCCTCTAGCCCTTTCTATCTCTTTAGCACATTTTCTCTCTTCCCTCTTTCTCTTTAGTTCCTTCTCTTTCTTTCTGCCCCCCCCCTCGCTCTATCTCATCTCCCTATCAATACTACTGACTGCAAACCTCATTGGGTACCCTATACTTATTTCCATGTGTCAAATTTCAAAGCTTAGTCTACGCAGACCACGTTTTTTCTCTTTAAGTGAGACCCCCCCCCCCCCACTCCCGCATATACACTTATTCACCTTAGGTCACTTATTTCAGAGCTGATCGATCAAAGTGTAGTATCTGTTCCGGCTTAGCACATACCGACACAAGGGTCAGGGTTGCTGAGGGTTCGACTCTTGAATGAGAATGAGGTATGATTCTGTTGTTAATGTTCGGTTATAGGAAGCCATCCTCCCAGACATTACCTCCTTCTTCAGGAGGAGGGGGTATTGCCGATTATCTGAAGCACCTCTATCGAGAAATACCGAGGAGTCGGTCCTCTTCTATTTTTATAACTTTCAGAGTGCCCCTCTAATTGGGTGGGGGGGGGGATCCACCCACTCTACCCTACGTTAAACTGACTTCATATCCCTATTTACTTGCCCCCGCCCCCCCACGAGGGCAGCGTAAACCTCAAGGTCGGTTTTTAATTGTTGGGAAAAATGCAGCTCCCATAAAAAGGGACACTAGATTGGGACAAAAATAAAAAAAATTGCCACCGTCAAAAAGAGACCCTCCCTCAACGATCAATGACAGAAAAGAGACGAGTGCAGTATCAGAACAGATACTACATTTTGCTCCTAGCCAAAAGGATATCTAACGTTGTGCTCTCCGAATTTCCTAGGCCGTCTTAGTTTTTTTAATAAACACCTGAAGAAGGCCGGAGAGAGGACGACTGGCCGAAAGACAGTCTTGTATGTTGTATAAACACTACTTCCAACCCAGAACCAACCTATTGGATATACGTATTAGCTCAAAGGCACCGCATACCTCATCTAAAAAATTGGTAAATTCACGCAAGCATTTTGTTTGAAAATTATGTGCGTGTGTTATCTTAGTTTGTGTTAATTCCTATTTCAGTCACGTATATTATCTAGTGTTTTTGGCATTGCTCCTAAATAAAAGTATTTTTACTTAAATCGTATGTTAGTAGATTTTTTTTACTCAAATCATGGTTTTGCTAAAAAAAAAATAACATCAAAAACATTAAGTTGTAGCAACTGTCACCCAACACGTGAAATACCGAAATGAACATGAGGTCGAAAAAATATAGACGCCATCTTTTATAACAAGTAGAGAAATGGCCAAGGAAGAACGATAACTCACGTTCAGTGTTCTAGTTTTTCCAGTTAAAGGGCAGGATTATTAACTCGAGGTAACGTTCTTCCCTAGCTAGCCTCTTCCTTGGCTCGTTTATAAAGATAGCGTCTACATTTTTCCGACTTTCGGCGTTTCACGTGTACGATGAAACTTGCTACAACTTGGTGTTGTTATTTCGTTTTTGTTTTTTTTATAAATATGGTTTGAAGTTTAAAAACAATAATTATTTTAGAGTAATGCCGAAACCCAATTCAATCTAAATAATTTACGTGGCATCTACCTGGCATTGCCCGGGTGGTCTTTTTTACCAGGGTTGCGGAGTCGGAAGGTATGTGGCTCGACTCCTACTCCTAGGATTCCCAAAATTCCGACTTCGATTCATAGAATTCACAAATATCCAACTTCCATTCCTTACTTTAAAGTCTTCCAATATTCAGCAATAATTGAAATCAGAATTTAAAAAATCAAACTCCGACTCCTAACATTCTTACGAGTCCGACTCCTTCCAAAATCTCCCGACTCTGCAACCCTGCTTTTTTACTTTCATTTTTGTTTCGCTTATTTCTTTTTTAACTATGCCATTTTTTTAAAATAGGACTTTGAAAGTTAAATTTAACTATATTTTTATGGAAATTGTTCCAGACAAGGCATGAAGCCATTTGATGTATGGAGCTAAAAAATTTTTTTTTACCATTTTAAGGTCAAAAGCTAGCCAACGAGATAAGTGTTAGATGAATAGATTCCGACCCAGAAAACAGCAATTCTTCTCCCTTTGTCAGAAATATCGCTCATGTAATGTGAGGACTAAAAGAACAAAATAAGGAATGCAAGAGTTACGAGGTTGCCGAAAGTAGACCCAAGGTCCACTTTCTACTCTCCTTGACTATTACGGTAACGTTTTGTCATTTAATTATTAATTGAACCAAATTGTTATTAACCCATAACTATGTTGTTAAGGGTAATATTGTTTTAATCTCTATTTATAAAATGATTGCATGTAAATAGTTTTCAAAACTTTCATCTTTTAATACATGAGGATTTACTAAATGTTAAAGCCAGGTTAAATGATTCAACAGTTTAAATGCTTCCAAATTCATTTCAAATTTTGAAGTCTCGCGAAATAATTCCTTCTTTTTCCCCCAAACAATTAACAAGGCGTACTTGTCTACTAATAAACCAAAATGCATTCTGGAGGATTTAATTTCGTATTTAAATTACTTTTAAATAGTATTTATAAAACTTTGTTTTCTTAATTTTAGGCTTTTGCCATTTTGATTTCAACAAATATTCAATCAATAGTAAATAAAAAAATAATAATAATCAAAGTTTAGTTGGCACGAGAAATACAGAGACACGGAAGTGTGTCACACAATTTTATTGATAATCATTACTATTACCGACATAAATTATTTTAAAGGAAATACCGTTGGCAATTAGTCAAAAACTATTATTTTGTTTTACATACTCATTTGTGATGTATTTGCGTTAAAAATGTTAATATTTCAAAGAAGTTTTACTTTACCGTAAATAGTGAATAAATAATCCGCGGTAGCCATTTTAAACTAATTACATAACCGGAGCGGAAGCGAGTAAAGGCCGAAAATACAAAAGCTAAGTATTCGGCTTTTACCCGCGTATGTAGTTAGTTCAAAATGGCTACTGCGGATTGTTTAACTAAATTCACTATTTACGATAAAGTAAATTGGCTTAAAACTTATTTTAAATATTAATTTTTTTTTTTTTAACGCAAATAGGTCACAAATGAGTTGGTAAAGCAAAATAAATTGCGTTTTAAAATAATTTATGTCGGTAATAGTCATGATTAGCATTTTATTAATAGAGATTATATCATATTATTATTTATTTTAATTTTATTTTATTCGAATGAAAAAATCTTAATCACGTTGAAGTGTTTCAATTTGAGTTGTATCAAACAGCCATATGATCCGTGCCAAGTATTGACCTGTTCCCTCAGCCGCGACTATTGTGCCATCAAATTCCTCCATTAACCAATCTCTTTTCTTCTCTGTTTCCAATCGAAACGAGAAGAGGCGCCTTTTTTTTTCTCACCATCCACTGAGCCCCGGGCTGTTCCCTTGCTTTTTTTGTTTTCTTTTTGAATTTTTTCTCTGTCGCTTCAGGTACAACAAATTTCTCAAGTTTATTTCATTTCAATCGATCGTTTTTTTATTGTTTTTTTTATTGTTTTTTTTTTGTTTTCTTTAAAAAAAAAAAGAAGCTAGATATCCGAACGTAGTTCCCCCCCCCCATACACACACATAACATATGTGCGCGCGTACAGACACACACACACACACATATATATATATATATATATATATATATATATATATATATATATATATATATATATATATATATATTGATAGCGATGACGTTTTTGGGGACCTGTTTAAAGTGTTGATGATCTCTAGGTGCGTGAAACCTTGGTAATGGTCTATTGAAACATGTAATTTAAGTACTTAGAATACCCGTCACATGACGGGTATTTGCCATAAATATAGTATTAGTTTTAAAATTTAATGTCTTTTCTTTCTTGGGGGTGTATGGTACGGTTTCGGTGGAACCCCCTATATTTTTTTTACAAAAAAAAAAATGTGTCCATGTTATTCACCCTGTTGCCTAGAATACATATTCCATAATTCATAATGATAAGTTCAATAGTTGAGGGTTTTACTAAGCACATACATATTATTGATGTTCACACGCACACCGATATTTAAAAAAAATGTATTACTTAATATAACTCAAAATTTGACATAAAGCAAGTCTTTTCTATCTATTTTTTGTATCCAACTTATTTTAAGTTTTTTGGAGGAGGGTGCCGGTTTAGGTGGGCGCACCCCCTAAATGGTAAAGTTTACAAAAAAATAATGTGTCTATTTTACTCATCATGTTATCGAGAATATATATTCCAAAATTCATAATGATCGGTTTATTAGTTTAGGAGATTATCCTTTATATATATATATATATATATATATATATATATATATATATATATGAGAGAGAGAGAGGATAAGATACACAATATATCATTAAATGAAAATTCGTGGAAACAGAATGTATAAAAGATAGAAAGGAAAAAAACAATTAAACACAGGAAGAAAAAACAAAACAAATGACCGGTTTCGTTCAGATCAATGAATGTCTTCAGAAAAGGTGAAGATTTAAAAGTTATTGATAAAAAAATATCGAAAAGAAGACGTAAAACAAAATCTGATATAGTTCTTCCCACAAACTCCATCTCTACCGCCTTACAACACAAAATATTCAAATCTGACTTAAAATTAGTAACATCAGCTTCTAAAACAATTAACGATTTACTCAACACCAAACTCTGTCACCTCTAAGGCCATTTTTTGCCACGCCTGCATCTATAAAATAAAATGTGCCTCATGTCTGATATTTTATATTGGCGAGACGGCCAGAAGTATCAAATCCCAGGACCTCAACCACGAGAATCACACTAACGCACTAGTCATACACAGGAACATTTTAACTCACAATTTCGACTTAACAAAGCCTTCTCAAGACTGAATCCTCTCTCCCACACCGAAAGCGCTCTCATCCTTCTTTTATCACTAGCGAACATAAACATTAGACTTGGCTCTTACTCCTTCACCAGAGAGTTGGCAAAAATTGCACTCAAACAATGCAATATACGTCGCTTGCCCCCAGCTAAGTACTACTTATTTTTTTATTGCTGTTTTTCCATGTTTCCACTTTCTTTTTCTTTCCCTTTTTCTAAACGCCTTTTTTGCACGCGCTGCATATTTTCAAATAGTTACGTTTTTTTTTGCACGCGCTGCACATGCCTAAACACCCTATTTCACATCTTATTTCCTATATTTCACTGTTTTTTTTTTGTTTTTGTTTTTTTCTCAATAAATTTCAAATCCCTCACTGTTTCTGAAGATGTTCGTTGATTCGAACGAAACCAGTCAAATCTCCAGTTATTTTCATTCATTTATTCTTGTGTTTAATTGTTTTTCCTTTCTGTCTTCCACACACACCCACAATTTAAGGATGTTTTTTGGACTGTAATGGGTTTAACGATCTCTTTCAATTCAAGGTTTAGGTCATGACTTTGAACATACTCTGTTCTTTTTTGTTTTGGACGCTTATATCTGCCTATTGTCTGAATTTATTTTCATAATTATTTTGGCTCCGATGAGGTGATCTCACTGAAACATAGTTGCATTTGTGTAAGTCACACAAATGTTTATATTAGCTATGCCTATCCGATGCTGCACCGGATGCAGTGAAGTCATTTTAGTTTTTAATTTTTATTCGTTTGCACATCTTTAAATTTATACCAAAAAAGAAATAAAAATTTAGTTGTAAGGGAGAAACGTTTTATATTCTTCAATTAAAAATGAGTTATTCCCCTTGTTGATTTTGATGATTTGGGGGCATAATTGAAAAATGTTTCCATTTTACCAGTTGTCCAGGCGAGACTACATGATTTAAAAAGATTAACTGGTATAATAATAAAAAATGAAAATTGGCTATTCAGAATGAAAGTCTGATATGTCAGCTTAAATGCTATTCAGGTCCAACTGTAAACATCTCACTAGATAATTATATGTTAAATGGCATTAGCCGGGAAGTTAGGGTTAGACTCCGATAAAAAGATGAAGACAACTAAATGAACCCACAAACATAAAATGTTGGTAATTGTTTTTATTACTTGAAAACATTGGCATTTTGTAGTTCTTCAGTGTAAACAATGTTGTTTTTCCATTCGGCATAAAAACAAAGATTGCAAGGCGTTCCAATAGACGCGTTTCAAGAGCAAACTTTGACTGTTCCTGGTCTGTACCTTGAGGAATCCTGTTTTGGGTGTTCCCATGGAAGACCTCGCCATCTTTTTTTAACACTCAATGAAAAAAGAAATGCATAAAGTTTACCTTAGTATTTAAGTGGTGTTTCTTTTTACCGTAAATGTTACGTTTTGTTCGTATTAAAATTAAAACATTTCATTGTCCCATTAATGCTTACTAGTGAGTTGGACCGTAGAGACATCTTCCGCTCATGCAAGCTTCAAATGACAACCCGGTCCATTCCGTGATGTTGTTCTGCCGGACAATCTTCCTTGCATCGTTTATGCTGCTTTGGAGGTCTATCTTCGTCAGTCCACTCGATCGCATATCATCATCATCATCACGATGATCATCATGATCATTATGATGATGATGATGATCATCATCATCATGATCATCATTTAATGTCCGTTTTACATGCTAGCATTCATTGGACGGCTTTAAGAAATTGAAAGGCCAAGGAAAACATGGGAGGAAGTGATAAGGATGGATTTGAGAGAAAAAAGGGGTAAATAAAGATTTGGCCAGAGATTAGGTCAGTTTGAAAGTCAATTTTTAAAAGCTGCCCAACACATGCCAGCATGTAAAACAAACATTAAAATAAATATGATGATGAAATCTTATAATGTAGCTTTGGTGTCTGCCTGTTAGTAAAACTATGTCCCAATTCTCAAAGTCATGTCACAATTTAACATTTTTGAGGGGGGCCAATATTTTAATCATAGTTTTTGTATATTCTAAGGTTTTTGTTTCTGACAAAATATGACTAACTCAGAGGCTTTAAAGGTTTTCTTTTGAATCTGCATCTAGAGAATTAAGTAGGTGGGGATTAATCTATGTCTTATAGTTTCATTCATTTGTATACTATGATTTAGTTAGTTGTCATAGCAACAATTGTGCATAGTAGCAGTAACCAGCATGCATACATTCAGACAGTGAGAGGAGGATAAGGGTTTAAGACAAGAGGAAGAGTCATAAATATGTGTTGATATATGGGGAAAAGATGAGGAAGAGCGTGTTATAATAGTTTACAACGTGTGACAGTGGCACATGCGTTGACAGTAATAATGAAAGAGAAATAATATTTGATACAAAAGGCAACACCGTTCTTTTGCTGTTTTTTTATTTTTTTTTTTATTTTTTTTTTAACTTCCGGTCGTTTTGTAAACAAAATGAATAGCACATTTTATGAGATTTTATATAGATTTTGAACTTTACCCACGATCCCACAACCTGTTTTTGTATGAACTTAAAGTGCATCCAGTGGTGAGTCCCTAATTTAGGGGCTTTGGGGAATGTGGAGTCGTTCCTTAGTTGCCACTACTCCCAGGTCCACTCTGACCGGAAGTGGAAGTACTTGTCAGGGCCCCCATCTATGAGTTGAATTGTAAAACATTCATAACAAAGCCTCGTCTAGCTACAACCACTGTAAATAATTTTCCTTTCTTCCTCTGTGTACTTAAAACTAAACGGAACTTTCATGAGCAAAGTTTCTTTCACAGAACTGCCTGTCTGTGGAACAAAATACCGCGGGGATGTTTCCTAGCTGATTGCAACATTGTCGTTTTCAAGTCCAATGTTAACTAATTCTTGTTGAGGTGTCCTCTTAAGTAATCAAATTCTGTCCAGTCTCAACAATCGTTACCAATTCTCACAGTATTTTTTTGTTAATGGAAATCGCTCCAGACAAAGCATGAAGCACTTGATGTAAGAAGCTGAAAAAAATACCACTTCAGGGTAAAAAAACTAGCCAACGATAAGTGTTAGATGGATAGATTCCGACCCAGAAAACAGCAATTCTCTCCCCTTTGTCAGAAACATTGCTCATTGAATGTGAGGACTAAAGGACAAAATAAGGAAAGCGAGAGTTACAAGACTGCTGAAAGTAAACCCAAGGTTCACTTTCTACTCTCCACATTTTGTCTCGGCATTCACCTGACAAACTCATTAACCTCGAGTGGCCTTTGGGTCTTGATTGACGGTTATTCGTTAGTAAATAAGAAGAAAAAAAAGACTATCCTTTACAGACTATTTGATTACACAATATACACTGACAAAACAACTTAATTTTCAAACCAATCATATACAAAATATGTTTCAGCATAAAATAACCCAACAATGGTTGACATGCCGTAACCCCCCCCCCCTCCATCCTCAACAACAACAACCAACCACCAAAACAGGTTAAGAACTCGTGTAAAATTATTCTCGTCTGCCTAAAATATCAGCTTTCTGCAATTACGATAGCTGTAGAAGAAAAAAAAAATTAGTTCGTCATAAAAACGAAAAGAGATCGAAAATGAATGGAAAGAAATTCTGAACAATTAGACGTTAAGTAATAAGGTCAATGATTTGATTTTGCATAAAAAAAAACTTGATGAGACACTTTTGAAATATTAAATCAGCCGGCAATGTAAATGACAGCCCATATTCCCTACAAACCCGTTAGGTGACTGAAATCATGCAATAAAAAGTAATTTGTATATTTATTCGAAGCATCTCTGTTCAAGTGACATTCCCAGAGACTCACCTAGCTTTCAAAATTTGTATTTATCTATTATAAATATATATGATCTAATTCAATAGCCTTTTTTTTACACAAACACGCACGCACGCACGCACACACACACACATACATATATATATATATATATATATATAAATGAATAAATACAAAAGTTTTTTTTCATTTATCCAGACTATATTCATATAAAAACACGTTTAGCTTATTTAATTCAATTTTACATTAAACTAGTTTCAAACACATTATATATACCCAACAGACCACTGCCAAGTATTACATTTAGCACAATTAGCTATCGAATTAAAGTGTATAACTAAAAATGCAGACTCCATACAAGTTCAAATCCTTACAAATTTAATGTCATCTTGTGATAAATGAAAATTTATCATAATAAAAACAATAATTATTAGATCAAGCCTAACTAAACATACAACATTGCATTACCTCGTAAAAAACATGCAAAAATGACACGAAAGTGTAACTTTGACTGTTCATATAAGATTCATTTCAACAGCTAACACATTGAATCTACTTAATATGATTCAGAGCACAGTATAGATCAACTTATATTTTTCTTGTAAATCAATAAAAAAAAAAAACCCGGATTGAACCATGTAAAGAGAGATGGAAACAGTTTGATAATAGGGCAAACATTTTATTTACTAAAGTTTACAACTAAGATTATTTTTGTAAAAGACAACTTAAAATTTCCCACCATATTAACGAATTGCCCTTTTTCTTCAAGATGGAACTGTTTTTATATGCTTAGAGACATAATAAGGCACATTAAGTTGAATAACACTTACATTTAAAAATAAATCACTCGTTACTAAAAATAGGCTCCTAATTTGAAGTAACCTGGACTAAAAAAAAAAAAAAAACTATTAATGAGATAAGAGAAAGAATTTACAAGTATAAAGCGAAAAGATTAAATTTTGTTTAAATCCAAATTTTATAAAAAGAACAAAAAAAATGAGTTAACACAAGTTGAAATTGAAGGGAATATCACTATATTTAACCATTACGCCATGGGTCTATGTGAACAATTTGTGTATGGATTTTAGGAGCTTTAAACCACTTAATCTTGTCTAGATTAAAGTTTTAAGAGTGCTAAAACACCAGAAAAAGAATCAATGTCATTTTTTTTTTTTTTTTTAATATATTCATGGGTCACCACTTATCAAGGTTCAAAGGCAGCTCGAGGATAATCGTTAATGAATTTGTCAGGTGGTCGGTGAGACAACACTGTGAAGATTGTTAACGATGGTTGAAACTGGGCAGAATTTGATTATTTAAGAGGACGGCTCCAAAAGAATTTGTTTACATTGGATTTGAAAACGAACACGGTTAGTTCTTTGAAAGTAACTTGCTCATGGAAGTTCTGTTCAGTTTCAGGTACACAGAAGAAGAAAAGAAAATTATTTATAGTTAGTGTAGCTAGATGAGTTTTTGTTAATGTCTTACAGGGGTGGAACCATAGATTGGAGGTCAGTGAAGGACCTACAATAAAATTAACGATAGAGTAGAGAAAGACTAGCAATCTCTCTTCAGTGAGAAAGAGGCTGTAGGGAAGATAAGAGGACATCCTCTATTAGATTTCAAAGTTGGTTTTGTACTCTGTCAAGACAGAAAAGGATGCTCTGGGCAGCACCTCTTCAAATGTGACTACAGTACTCTATCTTAGGACGTATTTCATTCTTATAAAAGGTAGTATCTTAATTTATACTCATTTTACCATGGCATCTGTCACGTACTTCAAATTGTACATTGTTCTGTAGCAACCATGACTTCTTAATAAAGTTCTGACACTACTTGAGTAGGTGTATTTTTACCAGTTGGTGATGTTGGACTGAGGGATGGTTCTGTTCAGTTGCAGGAGGTTCACCCTCCCAGGCTTTACCTTCTCTTTGAGAAGGGGTTCGTTTATTGCTAATCGTCTGAGGCACTGAGGCATTTTTTGTAGGCAAGAGCACACTAATCCTCGTGCACTGGCTTTACAAAACCATACATGACCTGATATCTAACCTCTTGGAGAAGAGGTAAATAAAATACTGTATATATAGTAGACGAATGATCCAAAGACAGTTATTTGAATCTCTAATTTGCATTTTACTATAAAAATCATGATGAGGACACTTGTATCACAGCACGTACTGTACATTGACAGCATTTTGTTTACTCAGTGAAATAAAACATTTTTCATTTTTTTTTTTTTGTATTTGTTTTTCAAAGATTTAATACTCGAATTTTAAAAATTATTTGCAGAAGCAAGTTTTGCTGTGAAAGCAAGAGCCGTCAAAGACCATTACAACAGTTATGACATTCAAGGCCTTGTCTTTAAGGAAGGCGAAAACATCAAGGTAAGTAAGCACGAATGATCTATGCTTGTCACCATTGTCAGTTATGACACAAGTTGTCAAGATTTCAAAAATAAATATTTGTTGTATCGAATGAATGATGTCCACAGACTTATCGCTTATCGATTGAGCTGTGTCTCCTTTTCAAACCATCTCACACATATTCCATTGTATCCTTATACATTTCTGTAATATTTCTCTCTCTCTCTCTCTCTCTCTATATATATATATATATATATATATATATATATATACGTACAAGAATACCCGTCCCAGAACCGGTAAAATTAATTCTCCAAACAGAACAGTTTTGCACCACTTTTATGTCTCTTTACGAAGCCTAAAATCAAGATATTATGATACTAAACATTATGTCTAAAATTCTTTTTTCCAATTTTGGTCAAAATCTATTACATAATTTTTATTCTAGAGAATGTCTAAAATTTAAAGTTTAAGGGATCTTAAGAAGAAATTAAAATTCAGGGAATCTTGCTTAATGCATATGGATCAAATTTAATGCTAATTTGAAATATTTGAATTATCAAATGGAAGGTTGTGCTCATATTCTGTCTTATGCTCACTAAAACCCCTTTAAAATACTCCAAAGAAACTGAAATTTGGGCAATATTTATTAATTGATGTTTAATACCTATTAAAGTTTCACAAATATCGGAGGTATCTGAATTTTCATGAAGGGCTACCACCTCTTCTTTGCCTTCTTTGCATGAAACTAATTTACACTAAGGTAGTCCACATTACCCAACCTTACATCTAGCGACTATGTTCTAAAATTCATAATGATCGGTTAATTACTTTAGGCATCAATCCTGTACATACAAATATATAAACATACCTAACTTTATATAGAGATTAATTTACGGCTCTACTTATATAAACGCAGTAAGGATTCACTGGATTAACTTGTATAAACAAAACCATACCGCAATAATTACAAAACACCCACAAAGTTGGTATATTCTTAATCGGCGTTGCCCTGGATGAATAATATCTAAAATTAAAAACAATGTATTAATTCCTTGGAGATCAACTGGGCCAGGTTTCGTCACGGGAAGGGGGGGGGCGGTTTTTCAGCCATTTTATATACTAATTTGGAAAAAAAAAATGGTGACTCATTCATCGAGGAATCTATTATATAAAGGAGAGTTGTCTGTGTGTGTATCCAGCTAGAGAGGAATGGGTGGTGCGGAGGAGAAATAGGGGGTTGATGAGAGGGAAATGGGGGAGGGGGAAATAGAGACAGATAGAGAAGGGAAGAGAGAGAGATAGAAGTTTTAATAGATTCTTAATAGCCAATATTCATCTTTTAAGCGAGTTGGACTTGTGCATAGAGCTCATACAGACCGTGCATCAGTATTGTTTGGTCTGCATGAAGTCGTCCTCATTGGTTGCAGCTATTGGTTTTACACCCCACCACTAAAAGCAGCAAGGCTCAGCAGCTGCATATGAAGTCTAGGAAGGTTTGTCTCAGAACACAACAACGGCAACGATTAATATACGGTTCCGCACCTGACACATCTTTGCTTGCCACACCCAGGTAGAGAAGACCAGAGGACGACAGATGCTGATGCCAACTCTTCCTGGATTTTCACCAGAGCCCTGATAGCAGGTAGATCTGACACTACCACATTGCCACAACTCCTACCACAGTAAGGAAGTGTTGAACTTTAGGGGGATATTGTTTTTGTTGTACCATGTTATTGACACTATAATAATATATTTTGCTACAGTTTATTTTTTTAAAAAAATGATGTGGTCCCACCAGAACAACTGGTAATATGGAAACATTTTTCAATTATGACCAAAGAATAAAAATCAGTAAGGGGGAATAAGTCATATTCTTAGTTGAAGACTATGACAAGAGTTGTTTCCCTTACAACTAAATTTCTCTTTTTCTGTGTGTTTTAAAAATGTGCAAAATAAATAAAATCTAAACTGAATTGCTGCATCCCGGGCAACGCCATGTAGTTACAGCTAGTATGTATATATTCATATACATGTATATATATATAGAGAGAGAGGGGGAGAGAGATAGTGACACGTACAAACACAGGTTTTTGTGTGTAAAAGATTCCATAGCTGAAAAATGACAAATCTTTTATTTTTTTATATTTTTCCAATGTGTGAGTCTGTCCAAATATTGACTTCTGATCGTATCTTTCAAGTAATTCTTTCAAGACGTTTCCAACGCTTTCCGCTCGCGCAAATATCTGTCGTTTTTATTGAGTCGTTTTCAATAAAGATGGATGCAAAGATAAAAAGAAGAGGAAGGTGGGAGGGGGGTCTTTTCATTATTTATTTGTTTGAGGATCTCTCTTTTTTACCATCTTCTCAATTCAACTCTAGAAAAAAAATTTTTTTTAAATATAATTGCACAGAGAATTTACACTATTAATACAAAATTAATCTACAGATCGAATCATGGTAATGTCGCATTAATTCCTTTTTTACCATTATTTATTTCTGAATTGTTCTCTGCTATTGCTGTTCATACTCTTATATGGAAACGCGTTCATTAAATATTGTAATTTTAATTACATATTAGTAAGAATGCCCATTAAATATCATAAAGAATGCCCATTAAATATTAGAAAGAATGGCCATTAAATATTAGAAAGAATGGCCATTAGATATTAGAAAGAATGTTCATAAAATATTAAAAAGAATGTCCATTAAATATTAGAAAGAATGTCCATTACATATTAGAAGCAAATTTCCATGAAACATCTTAAAGTTTTAATTCACTTTAAATTAAAAAGTTATTAATTTTAATTTTTCCAATCTCTCCTTGCCTTAAAACTAATCTTTTTGTCTCTCTTCTTTGTATGGCTTACAATTTCAAGTTTACAGAATATTTCTTTATAAAAAACAAAATTAATCTATAAATATTTGAATATATCAAGAACTTGAAGCAAAAATTTTTTTTCGCCAAACTGACTGGATATGGTCTTTGATAACTTGAAAATGGTTGATATGGCTTAAAACAAGATAGCCAAGTACCTTCCTCCTTCTACCATCTTTTTTTACATCTTTCTCCCTTTCATTGAAATTTTACTCACTCATTATCTTTTTCTTGCCTTTCATCCTCCACCTTTTCCTCTTGTTCTCTCTCTCCATTGAATTCTCCTCTGTCCTTCCTCCTACCATTATTAATCTTGTTCAATTTTCACTTTTCCCTTTCTCTGACCTTCCTCCTATTTTCTGTATTTTTACATAATTCTTCTGTCATCCTTCTCCTTCTCTTCCCACCCCCTGTTTGCTTCATTTTCTCCCTTTTCCGCACCCTTCCTCCCACCACCATTCATTTTATGTAACTCCTCCTCCTCCTCCTTCTCCTCCTCTTTTCACCATTAAATTTCCAGTTCACCTGAGAGCTTCATCCAACCCACTCCACCCACGCCCCCTTTTTTTGCTGATGAGTAAATTTTCAAATGTCTCACCTTAATTGACAATTACACCAGCTTCCTTTGCAATTTTTTAACGGTCAGTGGTGAAACGAATGAATGAACGAAAGAAGGAAAGAATTCAAACAATTTTTAGCGATAGAAATCTTCCTTCCAACACCTTCGTTCCATTTTTGTTCCATTTTAACTTTTCTTCTCGTACCACCTACAAATTTCTTTTCAATTTTCATTGGCCAACGATAATTACTTTGAATATTAAAACACTTCCTATTAAGTCATCTCCTTCTCTCCCCCATGCTCTCAATAAGTTGTGATTTTCTCCAATTCTAAAACGATCATTGATGCCAACTTTGGTTAAATCAAAAGACAATCACAATCTACCCCCCATCCTTAGAATTGCGTAATTATGAGGCATCTCCTTTTTATCTTGAGAAAAAGAAAAAGAACTAACAAATGTTTCCTCTTGCACCTCCTCCATTTTCATCTCTTCTCTTGCCATATTATCATGAAATTTAAAATTTTAATATTGCCAAATTACCTCTTTTGGGCTTTTCTTTCAAACTTTGAGTATGTAGCAGGACAATGATTGCCACCGTTTTCCTCGTCATGTTTGCGGTTGTCAAAATAGTTGATCCCAGAGCTGGAGAGTCAGTATTAGAACTTATAAGATTGATCAGTGTGGTTGTCTTCCCTTGTTCTTTTAAGGATCTCATGGATTGGCCAAAATGTAAACACAATCACATGTTACAGGTTGATACTTTCGGCAGCCTCGTAACTCTCGCTTCCCTTATTTTGTCCTTTAGCCCTCACATTCAGTGAGCGATGTTTCTAACAAAGGAGGAAGAATTGCTGTTTTCTTGGTCAGAATCTATCCATCTAACACTTATTGTTGACTAGTTTTTGATCTTGAAGTAGTATTTTTTTAGCTCCTTACATCAAGTGGCTTCATGCCTTGTCTTGACCGATTTCCCCCCCCCAAAAAAAAACCTACAACCCAAACTTGCCAGTCCTGATGTTTTACGGATGAGCAGTATGGAAATTCTTTCTGCCTCTTCCTTGTCAGTTCCCACCGAATTGTGGTTTAAGTATTTTTCTTGTGGCCATTGTCCAGCGATAACAAAAATAACGCTTATCTTTGAGACGAGTGCTTTCTCTCTCCCTTCCTTTCTATCCTTCTCTCTTTTTAGTTCTTTCATTCTATTTCTCTCTCTATTTTTTTACTTCTCTCTCTTCTTCCATCTCTCACTGTTTCGTATGTATTTCTCTTTTTCTTCATCTATTAGCTGCTCTTATTTCTACTCTGCTCTATGTTGTTGTCTCTTTCACTTTCTCTCTTTGTCTGTCTTCCTATCTATGTTGACTTACTCCCTGTTTCCACTTCTTTCTATTTCTATCTCTCGGCTTTTCTATACTTCTCTCTCAGCCTCTTTGTGTCTCTCCTTCTGCCCCTCTGTGTGTGTGTCTCTCTCTCTCTCTCTCTCTGCCCCTCTGTGTGTCTCTCTCTCCTGTGTGTGTGTCTCTCTCTCTCTCTGCCCCTCTGTGTGTGTCTCTCTCTCTCTCTGCCCCTCTGTCTCTCTGCCCCTCTGTCTCTCTGCCCCTCTGTGTCTCTCTCTCTCTCTGCCCCTCTGTGTCTCTCTCTCTGCCCCTCTGTGTCTCTCTCTCTCTGCCCCTCTGTGTCTCTCTCTCTCTGCCCCTCTGTGTCTCTCTCTCTCTGTGCCCCTCTGAGTCTCTCTCTCTCGGCCCCTCTGTGTCTCTCTCTCGGCCCCTCTGTGTCTCTCTCTCGGCCCCTCTGTGTCTCTCTCTCGGCCCCTCTGTGTCTCTCTCTCGGCCCCTCTGTGTGTGTGTCTCTCTCTCTCTCTCTCTCTCTCGGCCCCTCTGTGTGTCTCTCTCTCTCTCTCGGCCCCTCTGTGTGTCTCTCTCTCTCGGCCCCTCTGTGTCTCTCTCTCTCGGCCCCTCTGTGTGTCTCTCTCTCGGCCCCTCTGTGTCTCTCTCTCTCGGCCCCTCTGTGTCTCTTTCTCTCGGCCCATCTGTGTGTGTGTGTGTGTGTCTCTCTCTCTCTCTCTCTCTCTCGGCCCCTCTGTGTCTCTCTCTCTCGGCCTCTCTGTGTGTGTCTCTCTCTCGGCCTCTCTGTGTGTGTCTCTCTCTCGGCCTCTCTGTGTGTGTCTCTCTCTCGGCCTCTCTGTGTGTGTCTCTCTCTCTCGGCCTCTCTGTGTGTCTCTCTCTCTCTCGGCCTCTCTGTGTGTCTCTCTCTCTCTCGGCCTCTGTGTGTCTCTCTCTCTCTCTCGGCCTCTCTGTGTGTCTCTCTCTCTCTCTCGGCCTCTCTGTGTGTCTCTCTCTCTCTCGGCCTCTCTGTGTGTCTCTCTCTCTCGGCCTCTCTGTGTGTCTCTCTCTCTCGACCTCTCTGTGTGTCTCTCTCTCTCGGCCTCTCTGTGTGTCTCTCTCTCTCTCGGCCTCTCTGTGTGTCTCTCTCTCTCTCGGCCTCTCTGTGTGTCTCTCTCTCTCTCGGCCTCTCTGTGTGTGTGTGTCTCTCTCTCTCTCTCAGCCTCTCTGTGTGTCTCTTTCTCAGCCTCTCTGTGTGTCTCTCTCTCAGCTTTTCTGTGTGTGTCTCTCTCAGCTTCTCTGTGTGTTTCTCTCTCTTGGCCTCTCTGTGTGTGTGTCTCTCTCAGCCTCTCTCCGTCTCTGCCTCTCTCCGTCTCTCTTTTATGTTTTATTTTATTTTTTTGTTGGGCTCTCTCTGTTTGTCTGTATGTCTTTTTCTCTCTCTCTCTCTCTCTCTCTCTCTCTCTCTCTCCTTTTCTCTTTCTCTGTGTCTCTCTCCGATTTTTCTCTCTGCCCCCCCCCCGTTTCTTGCTCTGTATTTATTCCTCTCTCTACTTCTACCTTCTACCTCTCCCCCCCCCCCCCATAGACACCTGTTCTGACCACACCTATCCATTCTAACCACTTCCTTTGACGCTGTCCCTTTATTCTTGAAACCAATTCACGTTTCTTTTTTTAACAAAACGTTTCTTTTTACAAGCTAAGGTGCAATGAGTGCAATCTCTGTATTTAAATTTTATTCTATTTTTTCTATTTGATTTTTATGATGTTTTTCCCTTGATCCCAAGATGTCTGAATCGAATTCACGAACTTATGTAATCTATCTGCCTCTTTTTTTTCTTCTTGTTATTTTTTGCAAGTTGATGTTCACCTACCTAGCCCATGGGTTAAGTGGTCGTATTGGGAAGGGCAGCTTATCTGGGAAAGTAGGAGGTCAGTGGAAATGATGCTGATGATGATACTGGTCAGATAGCTATTAGAACATTTCAGAATGGCACCTTCATTTATGGTTATCATTCACTGTCCATTCTAATTTTTATTTCATTATTTTTTTGTTACATTTCTTTTTGGCTTTTCTACCCCCACCCCCACACTTTTCTCTTTTCTTAATCTCTGCCTATCTCTTTTCTTAATCCCTGCCTATTTATTTGGTGACCCCTGCCTCTTTCTTCGGTAACCCCTGCCTCTCTCTTCGGTAACCCCTGCCTCTCTCTTCGGTAACCCTTGCCTCTCTCTTTGGTAACCCTTGCCTATCTCTTTGGTAACCCTTGCCTATCTCTTTGGTAACCCCTGCCTATCTCTTTGGTAACCCCTGCCTATCTCTTTGGTAACCCCTGCCTATCTCTTTGGTAACCCCTGCCTATCTCTTTGGTAACCCCTGCCTATCTCTTTGGTAACCCCTGCCTATCTCTTTCCTTAACTCCTGCCTTTTTCCCTAATCTCTTGTTTTTCTTAATCTCTGCCCCCGCTCTACTTCTTTCTCTATCTCTCTTTTTTTCCTAATCTCTGCTACTTTTTCCTAATTTTTGTCTTTCCTTTCTTAATCTCTGAATCTTTCTCTCTTTTGTTGCAGTTATCTCCCTTTTTCTCTGTTTGTTTACCTCTCATCATGGTCATCTCTTCTCTATTTTTATAATTTATCAACTTTTTCTCGCTTTTTGGGGGGGAACATAAACCTCCCTCATTTTCTGTCTCTCTTTTTGTCATGTTCTTCTCTCTCTCTCTCCCCTCTCTTTCCCTCTCTCTTTGTGACTGTCTGTCTCGCTCTGTCACTCTCTGTCTCTCTGTCTCTGTCTCTCTCTCTCTCTCTCTCTATATATATATATATATATATATATATATATATATATATATATATATATATTCTCCATCCATATCCCTATATCTCTCATCCTCCTGTGTCTGGTTGTCATAGTAACAATACTGTTATCTATTGATTTCTTCAAAAAAAACACGTGGTAATGCCATCTTCATCTGCCGGTGACACTGTTCATTCTTTGACTCCTACTACTTCTGATTTTCTCCTCCTACAACACCCCCTCAATAACACGCACCCGCACTCTTGCAATTTAATCTCAATATCAAGATGAGGTCAAATGTCTCTAAACTCTGGCTTCATAATCTTGGATCATTTTATTTACTATGTTTTGTTTGTCAATGTTCTCGTTTCAAAACGTTCTCATGGATTTTGTTATTGTAATAATAGAAAATTTAGGATGAAATTGGTACTAGAAGGAAAGGGTGATGAGTTAGTCTTCCTATATATTTTTAAACGCCTTGGCCTTTTGGCTAAGAGCAAGGTGTAGTATATGTTCTGATACTACATTTCATGTTTTCTGTCCTCGGTCAGTGAAGGAGAAATCCATCTAGACTGAGTCAATTTTTATTTTTGTCCCAATTCAGAGTGCCTCTCTTTTTTTCCACATTAAAAACCGACCTTGTGTCTAACTTTGCCCTCGTGGGGAGGTAATTAAATAGGGACAGCACTTAATAAGTTATAAGGTGTCAGAATTATTACAGGAGTCTAGAGTCAATTTGTTTTTGTTTTGTTTTTAAACCGAACTTGGAATCAAAAGTCTAATTTTTCTTTTAAGACCTCGTATTGCTTGGGTGGAGAAAATATCACATTTAATTGTAGAGTAAAAAATTGTGACTCTTCTTTTAAATGTTTTTTTTTAATTGTTATGATACTAAAATTTAAACTTCAATATAATTTACTACATATAAGAAACTTGTGTCTGTCATTAAAAAAATCAGAATCTTTCTCTCCATATCGTTATATATATATATATATATAGAGAGAGAGAGAGAGAGAGAGAGAGAGAGAGAGAGAGAGAGAGAGAGAATACAAATTTTCTGGTTTCTTTTTGTGAGGCCCCCTGTAGTGTATATATATATATATATATATATATATATATATATATATATATATGATAATTTTATTTACACAGACATGTACAAAATCTGCGACACTGGCATGTCGATGTTATCGATCAACAGTTACTATAAACTGAGATCTCATCAGGCAGAGTTAGAATACGATCTTAATCTCAGATCATATTTGGAGATCTGAGGTTAAGATCAGATTCTAACTCTGCCTGAAGAGATCTCAGTTTATAGTAACTGTTGATCGATAACATCGACATGCCAGTGTCGCAGATTTTGTACATGTCTGTGTAAATAAAATTATCATATATAAAGCTCTATTTTGATATTGAGCACTTTTTATAAACCCGGTTAAAATTCTCTGGATTACCACCCTGTGGATATTTTTCACCTGTATTATTACCATTATTATATATATATATATATATATATATATATATATATATATATATATAAGCTATACTTGATACTATTTTTGAAACAGAAGAAACACCACTGGTAAATGAGTTTCATCGTACCCAAGTACATTCACAAGGCTTAGATTGATGCATGGCATATGGGTTTTCAAGTACATATACACACGTATATTATCTACACAAATCACAGACCTTTAAAAACCAGATAAAACCAGCGAGGATCTTTTCTTGGTATTTATTTACCTCTCACAGCGGTAAGATGTGACACAATGTCGGGAAAGTGAAATTGAAAAGCCAGCACCCAAGAAGAAGGGCACTGTGGTTGTCAAAAAATGTCTGTGTAGCCCTGTCGGCATTCACCGGTAGGGGCACTTCAGGCAATTAGCAATAAACTAACCCCTTCTCAAAGGGTGAGAAGGCAAAGCCTGGGAGGGTGGACCCCCTAGAAATGCACAGGGCAGTACCTCAGACCGGCGGAATCAAGGCCCAAAAGCCAAAACGGTACGAGTCTCCAGAGTGAGCATCCATCGGAACAGATACTATACTCTGATCTTAGCCAAAAGGCCAACGGTGATCTTTTCTTCATCGGTTCTTTTTTATTAATGTGCAGATTGAGGGGTATCATCCACATTGGTGGCCCCCGTCCAGGTAGATAGCTAGCTGCATGCATGGAAATATCCATGAAGGTTGATTTGAAGCAAAAGTTTTACAGAGGATGCCCTTCCTCCCTCAACGCCTTTTTGTAATTAACACTAAGCGCGTCACCAGCCATGGTCAAATGCTCACGCTCGACCACGTTAACCAGTCAGATTTTATGGAGCTGACGCTCGCCAAGCTTAAACTTTACATCATGCATCTGTATGCATTTCATTGACACGCCTGACCAGAGCATATCCCACATACACTTCTGAGTAGACTGCCAGTTTGTCCGGGACTGCTTCTTAGATATTTACAGCTAACCTCCATATCTGATTGCTATTGAAAGGATAATAGTAAAAGAAATAATGAAGAGAGTAGGAAAGAGAATCGAAAGTGAAATGTACACAGCTAGGTAAGGAGAGGGGGGGGTGGTTAGATGAAAAATCTGAGTGGGTAACCAGAAAATCTGAATGGTTTCATTGTATCCAATTTCACTCACTAGACTTGGATTCATCCGTGCTGTATTGTTTTTAGGCACTTACCAAAGTTTTTGCAAACATTAATTCTCTTACAAGCAGCATGGTAATTTGAAACCTCTTGATTAAAATAGTATGATATCTGATTAGAAATTGTTGACTTTAACAACTCAATAAACGGCACCTATATATATATATATATATATATATATATATATACAGGGTGTCTCAAAAAAATGTATTCCTAATTACATGTTTCGCGCCGTTTGCGAATCCCTTGGTGCGCGTTATCAGCTTTGTTTGAACAATAATGGTCATCAGTTTGAACATTTGCGAACATGATTCTTCAATTACATCTGTCTCATGTATTCGATGCTATTTCATTTCACTCTATGTTCATAAATAAAAGTTTTCTCGTCATTCTACGAGTGAGTACATTTTTTTGAGACACCCCGTATATATATATTGAAGACTTCAGGACGAAATGCTCCAAGAAGTAATCCAAATAAGCTTAAAACCTGTTTTATAAAAGCAGAAAAAGAGCCAAAGTGTATCATTATGAATTTTGAAACACAGCTGCGAGATGTAAGGGTGGCTAACGTGGGTTATATATAGTTTGATGCAAAGAAGGGATAGAAGTAGGGGTGGGACGTAATGGGTGAAAATTTCAGATTCATGCGAGTAGTATTTTTTTGTGTTCATTTATACATAAATAACACTAAACGATCAAATATTTTGAAAATTTTGCAAAATTCAGAAGGTGCAGGCCAAAAATAGCCGTTAGCGCTCCATGGGACTCAAAATCCATCATTTTTCGGTGAAAAAGTGGTTTCATGCGACATTGCAGGTCCTAAAACATCCTCAAAAGCTATGAATGGATATAGATGGTTAAATCTGATATAGTACTTTAATTTAGGACCATTTTTAGGCTGTGAAAGGGTTTTCATGAATGTAAAATAGCCAAAAACTATTGGCCTGCACCTTCTGAATTTTGCAAAATTTTCAAAATGTTTGATTGTTTAGTGTTATTTATGTATAAATGAACACACAAAAATACTACTCGCATGAATCTGAAATTTTCACTCATTACGTCCCGCCCCCTAATAGCTGAATTTTCACGAAAGGCTTCTATCTCCAGTGTTTGTAAAATTTTAACAATAGACTTCAATTAAAAGATATTCCTCAAATTTCAGTTTCTTTGGAGTATCTTAAAGAATTTTTAGGGAGCATGATATAGGCACAAAATCATATTTGAAAATTCAAATATTTCAGATTTGCATTAAATTTGATGACTATGATCATTAGACACCAATTAAGCAAGATTCCCTAAATTTCAATTTCTTTTTAAGACCCCTTAAGCTTATGCTTTAAATCTTAAACATTTTCTAGACTCAAAATCATGTTATGGATTTTGATCAAAATTAGAATAAGGATTTTAGACATAAGGTTTAGTATCATTATATTTTGATTTTAATCTGCGTAAGAAGCATAAAAGTGGTGTAAAACTTCTGTTCAGGGAATTAATTTTACCTGGGACGAGTATTCTTCTAGTATTTCTATGTATATAAATATTTTAGTATAAATTTTTATTTGTACAAAAATTTTGCCTACATATGTGCATACAAGTTTATTGAAGATCTAGCATGATCAGGCCACTGATAGCGACAACTGAAAAGATGAATCTTTTTATGTTCATCTTTCCAGAGTCGTAGTGGCCTTATGGTACTAGATTTTGAATAAGGTCATAGCTAAAACTGGTTTATACATATGTAACCAAAATGTTTGTATAAATAAAAAATTATACTAAAATATAGCTCTGCTTGTTATTGGGCACTATTACATAAACTCTGTAGTTTCATAAGAACTAATCCCTATGTAAAAAAAAAACACTATCTATATATAAATATAGAAATAAATACACATTGATCATGATGAGAGTGGTGTGTGCGTGTATTACAGAAGATCAACATCGGTACCGTCGGTTTCAAATCCTTTTCGGGCGGGGTGGGGGTGATTTTTAAATTTTTGATTTTTAACTTTTAATTTCTAGTTTCTCCAACGCCGGAAATGAGAAGGAGACGGTCAAAGGTCATGTTACCTAAATTCACAGATCAAGGAAAATAAGAGATTAATTTGTTTTTACTTGACCACAACGTATTTATTTGAGGTAAAATTTGTGGGTGAAGATGCCGAATTAATAAAAAAGTTGGGGATTGAAATATTGTAGAGAAATCAGGCAGGCACAAGCTGCCATTTCCGGTGAGACAGACATAAACAGAGGCTCTTTTTTTTCTTCTTAATAATCGAGCACTTTACTAGGGTTCGCTCCCACTAACCTTACACACACACACACACACACACATATATATATATATATATATATATATATATAGTAGAGACGATTTTTCCCTTGTACCTTCTCGGAGTATAGGAAAATAACCACATGCATCACAGGCTACTAAATTCACCACTATATTACACTTATTCACTCGTGCGTGTTTTAGAAAATTTGTTATTATTTTTTTCTAGCTAACACTAAATATTACATTTGGCCCACCATCCACGTCTCTCCGCCAAACCAACTCTATATAGGTGGTAGCAAAAACTTTTCTCCCTTACAATTCTGTACTGTCACTCTACTCATCGACACCGAGAACTAATACACACAGTTTAATTTTCACAAAACACCCGCTCTTATTTATTATTTGCCTGGTATTAATTTACTACATAATATAAAGCAATACGCAAAGACTTAATGACCGCTCCCGTTCACTCCGATGATTTTCCGTGAATATCAGATTACGTTCTATCTAATTCTACCTATGACTTCTACATTTATATTCATTCCGGAATTAAGCGAATGAAATTAACGAACACAGTTCCTCCAACATTTATTCATTCAACATGGCGGCTACAATTCTTGATCGAATCGACATCCTATTTAATTCAATAAGCACCAAGATACTCGTAGACCTCGAAACATTTACATTTTCAAAATCATACACCTTTAACACGCATATTATAGAAAACTTACCCAAACTCATTTACTTCATCAACAAATGACCTAAACCGTGTCATTGTTGAACATTACATTTGGTCGGTAGAAGCTTAATGTTAACATAACACGCATGCCAATAAAAAAGCTTAGCTTAATTGGTTTATTTTCACATGTAATTTTAACTTGAAACCGTGGCGCAGTCGTTAGGAAGGGAGGTTTCATGATCGCCAGTTTTAGTGTTCGATCCCATTCTACTAGTATCTGTTCCGATGGATACTGCACCCCATAGACTGGTATTGTCTTGGTCTTCGGGGCTTGATTCACGCCGGTCTGTCCTGTGCAGTTCTAGGAGGTCCACCCTCCCAGGCTTCGCCTCCCCTCTTTGAGGAGGAGTAAGTTTATTGCTTACTGCCTGAGGCGCCCCTACCCGGGAATGCCGACGAGGTTACCCAGGCAATTTTTAAACCCCACTTTCTCGACCCGACCTTGGGTCACATCTTACTTGTGGGAGTAAGATAAAAACTGACCTTGTGCCTAACTCCTGGAGAGGAGTAAATAAATACTCTGCCACTTTTTTCTTTTTTTTTTTTATTTAAAACATTCGCCAACACGGTAGAGGGGTGGGGAAAGAACAATAGTCCGTTTCTTTTTTTGTTCGACGTCATGCAATAAGGAAGTACTTTGTCCCGTGCAACGCCGGGCGACGGGTTTCGCTAGTATATATATATATTGGTGTGTGTATTTTTTGTTTTGTTTTTGGTTTTTTAGTAAAGTCTAAATCCTCAATGTTCATCTTTTCCTTCCTTTGACCAAATTCTTTGATAAAGACTTCATTTTTAGCTAAACACCTGTATTTCAAATGTTCACTCAGGCTTTATATGTTAACCTACAAAATGAGCAACCAAACGAACCAGATTCCAATCTTTGGGTCAGGGGCTGGTGCTCAGAATAGTCTATTCTTTCTTTCTCTCCTACCTCTTTCCTTTTCCTTACATATCGTTTATATATATATATATATATATATAATGTGTGTGTGTGTATATATATATATATATATATATATATATATATAATGTGTGTGTGTATGTATATATATGTGTGTGTATGTATATATAAATTTATAAACTTGATATGAAGGTTATATTTACTTGTCTACACATGAAGTAAAAATGTTAGACACAAGATCGATTTTATGTGGAGAATACCCACCTCCCCCCAAAGGGGTACTCTAGACGGTACAAAAATAACCTGTATAGTCCTGTTTTCATTCTGTCAGGTATGAGAGAGCCTCAACAGACAGGCAATAAACACACAGCCCCCTCCCAGAAAGGAGGGGCAATATGATCCCACAACCCCATCTGAGACTGTCTCTGGTATGCTTTTCTCTTGATATGAAGCTACTAGAACAGAAATGTTACATTTTTTTTCCAAATAAATCAATTAAGCATTTGAAAAAGTAGGCAACACTTTTATACCAAAATAAAATTTATTTATATTCAACTAGCAGGGATACCCGGCGTTCCCCTGGCCAAAAGTGAAGTTTAAACTTCTATCTCTCTCTCTCTTTCCCGGTTTCCTCTCCCCACCCCATCTTTCTTCTGCGACAGCTAATTCCTCTCTCTCTGGATATACACTTTTTATAGATAACTCGAGTTAACGCAAGAAAAATAACTCTTGAAATAAAATCAGAGTTACTTCCCTATAGTTAGTACATGAAAATTACTGGAAAACTGACGTCATTCGGCGAATGGTGAAATACGCTATAAAGAAATACGTGCTAACTTCCGGTTTGTTGACTACGCATGCGTGGTGTGTTAAAAACGAACAAATTTGACCAGCCCCATGACAAATTTTGTGTTTGTTCTACAGCAAGAAATTAATGTTTTTTTCCAATTTTCTGATATTATGCAACCGAAAGATGTGCGATTTAGAACATATACACTTTATTGGTATCTGTTGCGTATTTTTCAAGTTTTAGCTGGACATACGCACATACATATCCACACACATACACACAGACATTTCCCCTTTATATATGAGACAAACTATTTACATCACCTGTTTCTTATTGTTTAGTGATATTTATTTTTGAATGAGATTAAAAAGAAAAAAAAATAACGATCCTGTACAAGCATTGAACTCTCTTAAGAAACGGGTATGCTTAATACATCCACCTCTCCCTATTACCCTCATTTGTCCTTCTTTGTCACCTGTTGTATCATGGTCAGTAGTGATCTGACAAAATGAGCAACATGTCTTGCCATTGTGGTTATTGATTAAATTAACTTATAAAAATATACTCACATGTAGGCGAAATGCATAATTTTTTTTTGTAACTCTGATAAAATAATAATAGATTCATGGATTTATTTTTCTGTTGAAACCACACACACACACACACACATCTATTATACTAAAGCTGTGTTAATCAATGTTTGTTTTTCTAAGGCTTTTTATCTATATATTTTAATCACACAAACTACATCTTAAAATTTTCCTTGGTTTGGGATTGAGTTA
The DNA here is from genome assembly GCA_963556195.1 of Sepiola atlantica. Taxonomy (NCBI): domain Eukaryota; kingdom Metazoa; phylum Mollusca; class Cephalopoda; order Sepiida; family Sepiolidae; genus Sepiola; species Sepiola atlantica. The sequence continues at coordinate 125,696,574 of OY744519.1, read as the reverse complement.
TGTTTGAAAAAAAAGTCCATTTTAATTGTTCTATTTAGCCGTAAATTGTAATTAACTGAACAAGTCACTCATCTCTCACTTAAGATATCTATGTATCTTGGTAAGTGTTTTTTTTTTGGCAGTTTTCTGTTGGGTTATATAATGTGTTTGAAAATATATAAATGTAAAATTGGATTAAATAAGCTTAACGTGTTTTGATATAAATATAGTCTGGATGAATAAAAAAAAAAACTATCGCATTTATTCATTTAGATATATATATATATAGGATGAATGGAGTCATATCGAGTCGAGGACAATATCACAAAAACAAAACAAAAAAAGAGGAAATTTGTAGTAATATATTTAATCGTCGGAAGACATTCGATTAAAAACTTTAAAAAAGAATTAAAAAAATAATAAATTAACAGTGAAAGTTGGGATTTAGTCTGTTAATTTTAGTCGATCTTTTTATTCTTTTTAAAAGTTTTTAATCGAATGTCTTCCGACGACTTAATATATTACTACAAATTTCCTCTTTTTTTTTTGTTCTTGTGATATTGTCCTCGACTCGATATGACTATGTTCATCCTATTTAAAACCTTGATAAAATTCTGTACCACAAAAAATTTGTTCATATATATATATATATATATAAATGAATAAATGCGAAAGTTTTTTTTTAAATTTATCCAGACTATATATATATATATATATATACACTTGGTAGATTCGAGCTGAATGGTTTGATGTAGAGTACTTTTCAGAGTAACTTCATTTAGAGAGTTCAATGTGACTACAGAGCAATATTGACAAAGTTATATGGAAAAACTCAAAACACCATGCTGAATTCACTCAGAATAATTCGTAATTAACTGAACAAATCACGCTTCTCTCACTTAGCTATCTATGTATTTCTCTCACCCTCTCTCACTATATATTGATTCAACCACTCTTGAATAGTTTTTAATGCCTACGCATTCGCAGAAAGAGTGACTCTCAATTTCCAGCTAATTTATGTAGTGCGTTTGTAACACCGTAAACACGTATATAAATTGAATGGCAAAATAATAAATCTCTTTACTTCCAGATTTATTATTTTTATTTATGTAAGAATTTCTTAACCGATAAGTCAGGGTTACTGAATTTTCAAATGGAATCAAAGTGGAACGTTGTGACCCAAAAGGTCACTCACACTGGTAGTCTAGTATGGTCTAGGCTGGTTTGAGCACTCTGGTAAGGGAGATAAACGGTTGCTATTAGCAATAATGCATACCTATTTGTAAAAAAAAAAAAAGAGAGAGAACTTTCGGCTGTAGCAATTGTTTCCAGCTGAGATTTGAAACCAAACCACTCGTACAGCCGTCAGTTATCTCACTAGTACACTATCTCACTTGCCATGAAAGTAAGTGAAATTACAATAATAGGTTAGTGTAGTTTGCTTGAAGCATTGTTTAGTGTCTACATAAGGTAATTTATAGAAGGCAATACAATGCGAAGGTGTAACAGATAAAAACAAACTGAAGCAAATTAAGACATATAATGGTGGAATGAGTTTTGCAGTTTCCGGTTGAGTGGAGTGAAAAAAAAATATATTGTATTAATAAAAAGTAGAAACTGCAAAACTCATTCAATCTTCATAAGTTGCTTCAGTTCATGTTTATCCGTTACACCTCTGCATTGTATTGCCTTCTATAAATTACCTTGAAATTATAATGTTTTTATATTTGTTGACATTACTGGTTACCGAGAGAACTCTATTCTATTATGAAGAGTGATGCTTTATGCTAAGTGGCACCCGTTACTTCTCTTACTAGAGATCTCAATCCATGAGTCGAGAGCAAATACATACTTATATATATATATATGTGTGTGTGATAGGTTCGAGTTATATGTAGAATACTTTTCAGGGTAAATCCATTTAGGTAGCTCAATGTAATTACAGAGCAATATTACCAAAGTTATATGGAAAAACTTAAAACACCAGATTAGTTATATGTAATAATTTATTTCATCTGCTCAGGATATATGTGCGTACGCGTTAGTGTGTGTGTGTAGATGTGGATGAGTGTGATAATGTGGGTAATGAAGGCGATTTCATATGGGTAGACTCTAACGTCTTCACACCTACTTGTGAATTCTTTAATCTGTAGCAGGAGAGACTACCATCATCTAGATATGATAAAGAAACAATATTTGATTTTTTTAATTTATTTATTTTTTTTGAATCAGGCAATTGATTATGTATTACTGTTTGAAACCTGACTGATGATAAACTGTATGCATCAACCATTAGTGCTACTACTACAAATACTACTACTTATAATCAAATGTTTAGTTTAGGACTATGTACCCAAATCAGATGAGCTGTGTATGTTTTCAGCCGCCCAAATTCTCTTTTCAAAAGACGTCATTCTATATGATCATTCGATTTTTAGTTTTAAAATTAGATTTCAATTGAAGACCGTAGTAACAAAGTAAACATATCCATAGAGATTTAATTTAATATTCTTTTTTTTTAAGAGAACTTAATATTTTGTTTTTATTTAATTATATAAATAATATTTAAAAATATTTGTGTTTACATTGTACTGGAAGTAAAAGACTCTCTCTCCCTCTCTCTCTCTCTCTCTCTGCTAGTCTTCAATATGGCAGCAAACGAAGGAAAGTTCCAAATGCCAATGTATTCTGAGAGAGACGTGGTGAGAGTAGGCTTCGTGTTGGCTGCTAGTTCGTCCTACTCTCTCTTTGTTTCAGTAAAAAAAAACATGTATGCAAATTGCGAGAAAACCAGATTAAATATTTTGCTCTTATGATATTCCAAGTCGATTATTAAGAAGATAAGAACAATCTCAATAACAAGTCTTAATAACAAAACAGAAATTCCAATTGAGTCTCGATAAACGTGTTTACAGTAGATCTGCAGAGAAATCGACTGTACTTTATATATTAAATATGAAAAAAAAACTTTATTTCACAAAATTATTCCAAAGATTTTTACAAAAAATTTTTTTACAAAATATTGGAACAAAAGAAAACATAATTCTTGCTATTTTTTTACTTTATAATGGCATCTACTTCTCCCATGGAATCATTTTGGTTTTGGCCTTTCGCTGCCGATGCTTTCAAAACTCTGGGGGAGGAAAAAATGGTGCCAGCTGCAGGAAGGAAATGTCAATCATGATGCACCAAATTTTTCATAAGATAACAATGAGATCGAGACGAGAGAGAGAAAGAAAAAAAAAAAAGGTCTCTCGGATGAAATTAGCGCGTCACACACCATTATTGAAACATTGTGTTGCATTCTGTGCACCATGTGGAGACTTTCTGAAAGAATGAAATCAAACCGACGACTTTGCAGGATTTTGGATTGGGTTTCCTGGAATGCATGATTCAGTCTTAGAAGCCCTCCTCTTCTAGAAATGGTAAAAAAAGAGAAAAAAAAAATCCTATTTAGAGAAAGAAAAAGCAAGTTTCACCCCTTCAAAATAAGAAAATGGTAATATTCCTGGTAAAGTTCTTTCTTTGTTGTTTTATTTGTCACAGTAGTTGGCACTTCCTGTTAGTCTGTAATTCCTAAATTATTTTATACAAATTTGTTTGAACTATTTTTCAATTTGGTGTGTTATCAGATTTGGCTTAAAAAGGCTAAAACATTTTTTAAGGTGGTCTTGCACAAATAAAAAGTATTGCAATTAACATATTTTCTTGTGTACAGGGTGATCCGAAAATCGTGTTTACTATTCCCAGAAAGTATCAACAATAGAGGAACAAGTAATACAGTAATATGAAACATATGTCCTGTGTTCAGCTTATTAACTTTAAGTGCACTAAAACAAAATCAGAACACTAGAACAATAGAAGAACAATCAATACTGCAATAGAAAAGAACATGTAATGAATTCTGTTTATTCACTTTCATTGATGCTATCACACATCATCATTGTATGAACAATGGAGAAACAATACAGCAATACTTTTCTGCTCAAATAATTGTCAGCTAAATATACTTTAAAGAAATAAAACGAATATCATTTTTAAGCTGACGGCAACAACAGAGTTCTATTCATGACGTCTTATTCAATTTTGGAACAATTCATTTTGAAGCGGGTAAAGTCTAAATTTTTGTCACTCTCCGACCCCAGATAGTCCGCAATTGGGAAGATAATAATGTATATACAAAGGCACAAGCATATTATCATAAACATAGGAGTAAATTCAAAGCATTTAAATAATAAGAAGTTTTTCGTTTTTTTTAAATCACTTCAATCTGCTGTACTATGAAGTGGCTAAATATTGTAACAGCGTTGCCTGGGAGTCATTTACTTTAATTTTTCTTTTACTTATCTCTTTATTCTTCTTTTTTTCACTGTGCCCTTTTAAAAAAAAAAATACATGAAGATTTGTTAAGAATTTTAAAGCCAGAAATGGCTTTCTGTTCGACAGTTTAAATACTTCCAAATTCCTTTCAGATTTTTAAAGGTCACAAAGTAGAAGAAAAAAGAATAAATTACTATCAACAAAAGATTAAAATAGCTGATTTGTTTACGAATAAACCGAAACGCATTGTGGTGGATTTAATTTCGCAATTAAATTATTTTTTTAATATGATTTTTAAAAGTGCGTTCTATTTTACGCTTGTGCGATTTTGATTTCAATAATAATCGATTAATTGTAAATTTTAAAAAATAATTCAATGCGTAATTATCAAAGTTGCATTGACACGAGAAACACCCACCCACACACAGAAGACGTGTTCACACAATTTTATTAATGTAGACATTATTTGCATTGATATGTTAATCGTTTATGAATTGTTTTTTGTGGCATCTATATGAAAACAAATATGTTTGCCTGTCTGTCCACGCATCAGTTGTCAACGGTTGATCCCCAAGCAAAATCAATGGCACATTTGAAATCAGCAAGTTCCTACAAATGTTTTTGTCTGGTTTTAAACGATTAAAAGTATTTTTTTTCTATTATAATATAAGGAAAAACTTATTTTTTTTAATTTGCTTATGAGCCACCACTTATCAAGGCCAAAAACCACTTGAGGATAAGGCTTAACGAGATGGATCAGTTGTCAGTTGAATGATAAAGAATATTATGAGAGGATTGAAAATTATGAATGGAATGAATAAAATTTGATTACTTATGAAGACGGTGTATGGCAAGTATAGGATACTGGCAGGTATGAGAAGTTTTCTAGCCTGGTAGGGGACCCCGCCTTCTTTGCAGCAGATCTGGCAGTATCAGCTTTGTACTTATTCTAATTCATGTTGCCTGTGAATGTTAGCTCGATTAGTTTGAATGTTGGATTCTCAGGAAGGGTGTTATCAGCCATACCAATCGGTGGTTTGAAAGGTTTCTTATAATTGTTAAAGGAAAGGCGCTTTGTCTTGGTAGCATTGAATATTACCATCCACTTTTGGCCTCATTCTATGACTGCAATTTTATTTTCCGTGGTATTCGCTAGTAAAATATAAGACATTGGCTTAAATAGAATGTATGCGTATGCATATTTGACGCCTAAACGTGTCTGTTATGGAAAAGAATGTCTGAAGAAAGGTGATAATTATCGGACCCGAGCTAAAAGCATTTTTATTAGATTAATTCTTTTATCTTTCAATTCCCCCGTTCGTTTTTCACGCTATAAAAATAAAAGTGGACATACGATTCAACCTTTCGATCCGAAAATAAACTGACCATCCCCGACTTGTTAAATATGCAAGATACTCTGACATGTCTAACAAGTTGGAAAACAGCATAACTCTCATGACGTTCGCAAGGATTTTTTCATGCTCAGAATTGCTGAAGCATGAAACAAACTGCCTGCATCAGTTGTAGGTCATGCTTCTAAAATTCGCCAAAACGACACCTGATGTCCCGCCTTCCATACACTGGTACATGTGTAAATCCTGACTCATATACTGTTTATTTCCCTGACAATTGTACATTATCTTATGTACTATACATGCATTTTTGATGAGTTGTAGCGCACCGGAGCACTCTACGCAATGATTTGATTATTATTTAAGTCCTTAATAAAATATGTAAGATACTTCGACGTATCTAACCAAGTTCCCCCAAAATAGTACAGGTTCCAAGACTTTTCGAAAAAATATTTTTTTACGCTTAGAATTGCTGAAGCATGGACCAAACTGCCTGTATCGGCTGTTAGCGGCCAAGACACTGCACCCTTTAAAACCATCAGACTTCCCGAAATTAACCAAAACTACACCTGATGCCCCCCCCCCCCCCGATACACATGCACATACACTTGATAAAGTGTATGTGCACTTGAGCAATGTACACAATGTTTTCATTATTAAACACTATTATAAGGAATCCCCATGATTGGATTCTCATTGAAGCTCCAACGTCTAGCAACTGACTTGGTAAACACCCACAAAATTATTAACCTTCTCGCCAACAACAACCCGGAGCACCTTTTTGATCTCCATGTGTCTAACACATGTGGACATGCATACAAAAAAATTAGAAAACAGCAACAGCTCCCATGACTTTCGGAAACATTTTTTTCATGATCAGAACTGCTGAAGCATCGAACAAACTGCCTGTATCGGTTGCTGGCTGTCATAACACTGCATCCTTTAAAACCCACCGAAACTTACCGAAATTTGACAAAGTTACACCTGATGTCTCCTTCTCCATACACATGTGCATATGTATATCGTAACTAATGCATTGTTCATTTACCTGCCAATTGCAGATGATCATATGTACTATACATGCACTTTTGATGAGTTGTATTGCACCTCAGCTCCTCACACCTGACAGTATCCTATGTCTCTACAAAGTCACCATCATCCCCTGCATGGAGTATTGTTGTCACATCTAGGCTGGTGCACCATCAACTAGTCTCTTCTTGTTAGACCAGGTCTAAAAAAGAGTCTCTAATCTGATAGGCCCCTCACTATCCACAAAGCTCCAGCCTCTGTCCCATCGCCGCAATGTTGCATTCTTGTGTTTGTTTTACAAGTACTTCAATGGAATGTGCTCCGATGAACTTGCTGCTCTGTTGCCCCTCGAAGTAAATACACTCGACCAACTCGACAATCAGCTAGGAGGTCCCCAAATGCCGAAGAGCTTTCTACTCCAATAGCTTCTTCCTTCGACATACCGGCCTTTGGAACTCCCTCCCTTCTCCCTGTTTCCCTGACTATACCAACATGCAGAAATTTAAAACTAATGTGAACAAGCATCTCGCTGCACAGTTCCAATTTAGGATAACCCTCAAAACTTTCATTCTAATTCTCAATAGCCCTTTACATCTACAGTGGCAACTTGCCTTGTTTGGGGTGAACTAAGTTAAAAAAATAAAATTTAAAAAAGCACTGTGCACAATGATTTCGTTATTATTAGTAGTAGTAGTAGTAGTAGTAGTAGTACTCACTAGGAGTTCTCACACAGGTCATCATCAGTGATTGCTCATTGATAATTACTGGAGTCTGAGTGACAACAAGTCTACCCAGATTTACAGTACTCTCCGCTTCTTTCGATAACTATTGCAAATGACTTTGCGTTATCACAACAGATGCCTACCATTGATTGCTCACAGGCAACGACCATTGGTGATTTGGGTGGCAATAAACCTCTCCTAGGTTCCAGTACTCTCCACACTTTTTCAGTTGACGTCTGGTTAGTGCTCTCCCTCCTCGTTCTTTCCATTCTCCTTGATCCTTCACGACTATTTTGTGTGGTATCAGCCGAGGCTAGTGCCATCACTTTGGGGGGGGGGGGGGGGTAGTTTATTAAATTTCTTGCAGTTTCTGTTTCTTGGGTTCATGTTGTGGTGTTCTTTCTGTGTTTTTTGTTTTCATGCTATTCCATGTGACTGGTTAGCATTCGTAGCTTATATGGGTTGGTTTCTGCATTAGATGATTTTCCTTAAGATTTCAGGTGTTTTCATCATTGCCGTCCATTGTATGGTCTCATTCTTCCCTTTGATTCCAATTTCTCCCAGTCTTTTTTCCAGGTTTTCGGGACTGTTTCTAGTGCTCCTACTACTACTACTACTACTATTAATAATATCTATATAATACGTTATGGTAATCATGTTCGTACGTATGTTATCATCCTCTACTCCTTTTTTAAAAGATGGAATCACCAGATTGCTGAAGATACAATGCAAAAAAAAGTACATTTCAAAATTTCATCTGATGTCACTATTGTGTCGAACATGAAACTCGAGTTAAAATATACTTTTTAGACTTTTGAGTTAGGATCAAAGTGTAGTATCTGTTTTGTCCAAAGACTGTAATAATATCATGGGGTCTTCGTTCGCGCTGGACGTCCATAGACTTTAAATATATCACAAACTCCTATAAGGGTTTTGGATAGAGACCCCCATAATCAGCCATATACTGAAACTACATTAACCAGATGAGATAGATACAGAATGTTTAAGTTTGAACAAAGGTGGTACAATAATATTTTGGGGTCTGTGATCGTGCCGGACGTCCAGAGAATGGAAATATGCCACAAACTCCTGCAAAGGTTTTTGAAATAAGCATGGCAACAATACACAACAGATGAAGGATACAACTGAGGAATTTCCACGGGTCCCACTAGTTAATATTATTATTATAAATAGTTATTTATATTTGGATAAAAGTTTATATGCAAACTCGTTTTCTTTTTGTATTAATATGTATCCTTGCATCTTTATAAGAAGCTTTTTTTCTGTCATGTTTAAATTTAGTCTGTCATTTGTAAGATTTTTCAATATAGAGTAAAAAGTAGACCTTGGGTTTACTTTTGGCAGCTTCGTAGCTCTCTCTCTCTCTCCCCCCTCTATATTTTTCCTTTAGTCCTCACATTTCATGAAGAATGTTTCTGACAAAGGGAGAAGAATTGCTGTTTTTGAATGGGTGGCATGAAAAGATTTTCAATCCTCTTGTTATACTTATCATTTAACTGTCAATCTATTCATTTCATTAATCCTGATCCTCGGGTGTTTTTTGACATTGATAAGTGGTGACTCATTAGTAAAAAAAAAAAAAAAAAAAAAAAAAGAAAATTTTAATATTTAAAAAATAGCATGGTCAAGTTTTATAAACACTAGCAAGGCCCCAAGGAAATTCCATGGTTGCTTTCTACATCGAAAGTAAATTATTTGAATGGTCCGAATACAATGAAATGTAAGAATTTTAGATGACAGTTTAATTTTATAGTCAAAGTACAAGTAAAATAGCCATTTTTAGCTTTAGTTTGAATAAAGTTGTCTGTGTAACATTACCGTGCTATAAGTGACTTGTAACATTGAGTTCTTCGATCCTCACCAGATGACCCGTTATTTTTTTTCGTTGACATAAAACATTTGAGTCTCTCTTATTGACATGTAAATAGTTGGCTCATTGGATAGTGACGTCTCTCAGCAATGGTGAGAGTAGCAGTCATAAAGATGTTCTTTACTTTCTTTTTTTTCTCCTTATGGCTGGAATAATTTAATAAATGAAAAAGAACAAGTAACTCCATTTTTTTTTTTTTTTTTTTTTTTACTCATATTCACCCCAAAAAAGGCACATTGCCACTGAGATGTAAGGGGCTACTGTGAATTAGGGGCCATCACTGCAGGGACACTATAAGTAGAGACTTGAACAGCGAGATGTCTGTTAACATTACATTTAAATTTCTGCATGTTAGTACAGTTGGGAAGCAGGAAACAGGGAGGGAATTCCAAAGTCTAGCAGTTCTACATTTAGAGTAGAAGGCTCTCCGGCGTCTGGGGACCTCCACAGTGAAGGGGTAGGATTTTGCTGCGTGTCGGGTTAGTCTGAGGTATTTAAATCAAGAAGGCATCAGTGCTACGAGTTATTCGGAACACATTCCATTAAAGTACTTGTAAAACAAGCACAGGGATTTGCTCTAGGATTTGGTTTTTACAGTAATTTACAGCAAATACATCTCGATGGACTACAAGTTCCCCATTCAACTCTCATAGAGGTAGTGGTAGCATCGAAAACAGGTGTTCGATCACTTTGACGCCAAACTCCTGAGAGGCAGAACCGATCTCGCTTCTCTGCCATGTACTTCCTTCCATGATGCAACTTCCTGTACGCGTAGCTGTAACCTCTAACTGGACTTCTAATGGAAAATTTCATTTGTTTTTTGTTAGTGGAATTTTCCGTGTTGCCCTTTTATTTTTTACACACCTGCCTTGCTACATTTGTGATCATATTTTTCAATCACAAATATTTCGGTTAATAAAAACCAAAATCTATTGAATTTGTTTCATTGTTGTTTTTACGTATTTTTCTTCTGCAAATTTTGATTAATAACGTTTTTGGCTAAACTTTTTGTAATTGAATTGGAAGAAATCAGTTGTCGTCTGCTTCTTGTTTACATATACAAAGAAAGCTGTATTACTACTACTACTTCGTCGAGTTTGGATGGATTACGTCCCTTTAATTTGGCACATGAGTATTGGTAGCATTACAGTAGTGGCAATTTTCGAAAGGAGAATTATATAGATCTGTGTCAATAGCCCTGAATATGTGTTTAGTAAAATTTGGTTGAATTGGCTCAAGTTTTGAAGTTGTTGTTTTTTTTAAATACGATTTTCTAGTTTGTCACGCTTAAGTTTGAAATAGCATTTTCGTAGGTGTGTCACACTTAAATGAAATTAATATAAACAAAAAATAATTTGAATGTTTTGCTAAAATAACTTAGCATCATGAAAAATTTATTTAATCGACATATACTCAAGTGTTCAATTTTTCAGTGAAATCAAATATTATGAACATTGAATATTAATAATGCGAGATGCCTTGTAAATTCTGCACACGTCAAAATTGCATATTTCATTTCAAATTTGAACATTATTTTGAGATTCTTCATCTGTGAACATTCTGACCAATGTGGCAAAGAAGATCCTTATAACCTGTTACATAATATCCGTCTCCATTTCAGGGATAAATAGTTTACACTATTTATAATTTTCGGACTGCTTTCCTCATCTTGGTTGTTGCTATCACAACGTTTCGGCCGTTTTGCACTCTCGGCTTCTTCAGGTTCTTTGTGACAAACTTTGGAAACGTCAAGGAATTTTGAACCCAACCCTTCAGTAGAATCATGGGTGTACACAGTTTGGGTTCAAAATTCCATGACGGTTACTGAGTTTAAACACAAGAAGAAGTCTGAATGGTGAAATGGCCGAAAGGTTGTGATAATAACAACCAAGACGAAAATTATTAATAACAACTGACATTTAATTTTTGATGTCAGGTCATATGTTTATTGATCCTGCCTCGTATGTGTTCTCATATGGGACTTTAAAAAACACTTTCTGTCACATTCAGCAAGATATATGTTGAGAGTAATCAGAATAGTGAGGGAGGTGACGGAATGGATAGCGTAATGGTGGATAGCGAAATGGACAGACAACCTGGGTTTGCCAAGTTAGAATTAAGTCGGTTCCACAGTATCACACTCATTTAGAGATGTTGGCAACCTTCACATGGTCCCTTCTGCAAAAATGCCAACAACAGAATCAAACTGGTCAACAAAGTTTTACCGTGTTGATTCATACGAATTTACTTTTTAAACACACACACTCACACTCTGCATATATATATATATATATATATATATATATATATATATACACACACACTAGCAGGTCTACCCAGAGCTGCCAGGAGTTCTAATTTTTGTAAAAAAAACTAAACTAAACAATCTGCTTAATATTTTAATTTAAAATCTTATTGTAATAAAAACTTATTTTAGGACAAAATTAAAGTAAAAATAACCTGTAAGTATTGCATGCTAGCCAATTGAACTACCTCGGTAATTGGGGAAAAAGCGACGTTATTAACTACTTAAACATAACAGCCTTCACTCCCTCCCCCTCCAATCTCTCTCTCTCTCTTTCTCTCTCTCTCTCTTTCTCTCTCTCTCTCTTTCTCTCTCTCTCTCTCTCTCTCTCTCTCTCTTACAGTCGAATGTGGGTCAGCCAAAGGCAAGAAAGGAGAGAAAGAATGTGAAAAGGACACATCAAGACTTTCACCAGTCAATCTCTAAATATTTGACTTATTGAATTTCTTCCTGGTGTTATAGGTGGCAGTGGGAGGAGATCTGACTGTGAGAGTAAAAACTATATATATATAATTATCCACAGACACCTATTTCGTCGTCTTACTTCAGCATGACTGAACCTAGCGAGATTCGAAACCAGGACCCCAGAAACTGAAGCCTGACGCTCTACCACTGAGCCAAAACATGTTAGTGGATGGAATGTATGGCTTTTATAGATGTCGTTTATTTGTTTATTTTATTTTCTATACTTTCAACAAATTCGGTCCTGGGTATAACCTTAAAAGACATCCAGTGGTGAGGCCTTCATTTGGGAGCTGTGGAGAATGGATTTGCCCCTTAGTTGCCATTGCTTCCAGGTCCACTCTGGTCCGGAGTGGTAGTACCTGTAAGGGCCCCATCTATGGGTCAAATAGAACCTACAGGCTGTCTGAAGTTATTGACTTCCTGACTCAAAATGCACCAAACATTGATGTTTTATTGTTTTTTTTTTCCTTTGCAAAACTCAATCATGTTCTGCAAAATCTAAAACAAAAAACAATTTTCCTCCCTCCCCTTTTCTTCCCTCTCCCCTCTTTCTCCCTCCCCCCTTTCACTCAACCAAACACCATGAATAAATACTTAAACATATAAAGAATTTGAAGCATAAAAACCTTCACCAAAATGACCAGATTCAGCATTAAATAACTCGAAAAGGGTTGATATGCCATAAAACAACTAAACCAAAACCCATGATTAAACATTTGAAGATATAAAGAACTTGAAGCATAAAAACCTTCACCAAAATGACAATAATTCAAAATACCAAAGCTCTTAACTAATGACTATAAATGACCCACTGATTAAGACTCAAATGAAGGATATTTCCTTCTACATTCATGGCATGAAATGACCCTTAGGGTTGATGTGCCATTAAGCAATATCTTACCGTAAACAAATTCAACCATTTATATCGAATAGGATTTTACCTAAATGCTAGGTGGGAATAATTTTACCTTCACCAATTTGATTACCCCATATGGGGAGCGACATATATATATATATATATATATATATATATACGGCACAATCACGTTGAAACACCGGTTCCCGTTAGATCACCGAAGTTAAGCGGCGTTGAGCCTGGCCAGTACTAAATGGGTGACCATTTGGGAATACCAGGTGCTGTATGTGCTCTCTGCTTATCTCGGCATTGTTTCCAGTCGTCTTGTATTACTACTTGCCATTGGAATCAAGCAATGCCGACTCAGAAGAGCGGTTGTTGGGGATTGCGCAACCCTTGCAATTACAAATTCATGCGCGGGCAGCCCCTGGTGGGGCACTCATACGTCGAAATCGACGGGAGAGTCCATCATATATATATATATATATATATATATATATATATATATATATATGCAAAATAAAAAATGGAATTGAGGATAAGCAAATCTACAAACTAACAAAAATGTTTGCCTAAATGAAAATATACTGCCTAAATGCATACAATATATATATATATATATATATATATATATATATATATATATTGTATGTATTTAGGCAGTATATTTTCATTTAGGCAAACAATTAGTACATAAGTGTTTTTTTTTTTGCTTGATAAGACTTTTTTCATTTTTTTCAATTTTCTGAATGGTCCATTTAGCATTTCGGTCAAATTGGTGTATGTAAGTTCTGTGGGTTTTTTGTTCCATTTTCTTTCCCTTTTCAGCAAGTACTTTCGATTTGATTTGTCAAATCATCTTCAGGCAGTGTCAGTTAGTCTTGGTGTCTTTACAAATATTTATTATATATATATATATGTATATATATATATATATATATGTATATGTGTGTGTGTGTCACTATTGATTTATATATTTTTTTCTGTTTCCTGTATTTTTGTTTATATAGAAGCCTAACTAGATTTATATGTATATAAAATAACAGAAAAATTATCAAATAATATTTTATACATTTCTTGACATTTAATAAATATCATTGCCTTTTCCATTTCCTATCATCTTGTATATATGTGTGTGTATATGCATTCGTTTTATAGATTTTTTTTATTCTTTTAGTGTTTTTTTCCTCTTCTTATCTCTACTGTACGTGGCTTCCCAGCCTGTTTAGGTAGCTCTTCAGTGTGCAGAGTAACAAAAAGTCCTCTCTCTCCTCTTCAGTTAATGAAGATGTCCAACCAGTTGTGTCTAATTCCGACATGCTTCCATTTTTTTCTCTCTCTCTCTTCCCCCCCCCTCCGTTTTGCACCTCAACCCTCAGTCTTTACTAATTTTCTCTCGTCGGCTGCACACATGATGTGCAAGTGTTCTAACAATAGCCAAATCGTGTTATGCACTTAGCAAGGCAAAAACACAATGTGCATTACACGCTCCATTAAGCCAAACGACTCCATCTTGTATTTATTTTTTGTTTTGACTCTTTCTTTCTCTTTATTTGTTTCTTGAATGTCAGTTCGTTTCTTTCTGTCTCTTATATTTTCCTGCACGCCATAATAAACATTCGCGTACACGTTTGATCATATCTGTGTTTGCATATCTACAGGTCTACACGTAAGCCTAAGAAATATTTTGTTTATCTGACTCACACAGTGGCAAAGTCAATTTATATTGAGAATTTAGCTCCCCCAAAAGGGGGCACTCTGGACGGGTGCAAAATTAGCCATAATTGGCAGCGTTAATATTCCCTGATGAGGGAGCCTCAGGCGATCTGCTATAATCCCCCTCCCTTCCAGAGGAGGAGGTAATGTCTTAGATAATGGACTCTCAAGACCGACCAGAACAGATACTACATTTTTATCCTGGCCTGAATGTCGGGTAATACTAGCAGCTCAGTGTCAGGCTAACCTTAAACAACGTCGATGTTGGGAGGCACTGTAAGTAAGGTTTTTTTTCTTCAAACTTTTTTTGGCCCAGAGGATGGATAATTATGGCTGAAGATGGTGAGTTTGGAGTCAGCAATTTTTGAAGAGGTCAGGGATTTTTAAACGGGTCTAAAGTTTTTAGCGAACACCTATGGCATTTTATACTACAGGCCACTTCATGCTGCAGCTGAGAAGCACTACTGACAAATGTTTGATTTTTCACAGATTTTTTAAGTGCATTAAAAGTCAACTATACTTGAAAATACATAGAATAATATTCTGACCCATATCTGAGTATAAGAAGATGCATTGAAAGATAAATAAATGAAAATATGTATTTTTGTTATGGAAACAGATAAGTATTCAACAAAACAAAGATGTTATTAAGATGTCTGGTAAAAGATATGATCCGCATACGTATTTTCATTTATTTATCTGTCAACACATCTTTTTATACTCAGATATGGGTCAGAATATTATTCTATGTATTTTCAAGTATAGTTGACTTAATTTCTTTCAAAAATATCTGAAAATCAAACATTTGTCAATAAACCTCCAGTCGTGCTTCTCAGCTGTGTCATGAAGTAGCCTGTAGTAAAGAATGCCATGCCGAATTGTCATTTTTGCAGGAGTCTGTCAAGGTTTGTTTGTTGCTTTTTAACATTTCAAGAGTCAGATTTTTTCCACTAGAGCATGACCACTGTCGCCTAAGAGACGAGTGTATCGGGCATGTGTATGCAGTGTGATGATGTATGGAAGTGAAACCTGCCGATGTGTTGCATGGAGACAAATGATATGAGAATGATATGATGGATGTGTAATGTGAGTCTTAAAGATAGGTTTAGATCTGATGACCTCAGAGAAAGATTAAATCTGGACAGAAAAGGGAGATGTGTGCAGAACAGAAGACTTGAATATATGGTCACGTTTAAAACAGGTTAAGTTCACAGGGGAAGGCCAAGGAAAACATGGGAGGAAGCGATAATAATGGACGTGAGAAAGAAGGATAAAGACCTGGCCAGATATAGGTTTGTTTGGAAATCAACTTCTAAAAACCACTCGAAACATGCCAGCATGTAAAGCGGACATTAAACCGATGATGATGATGATACTCCACAACTCTAGTTATGGCCAAGTGGAGAGTGAAAAGGGAAGGAACTTTTTGTTGTGAGACTGTCCGTGTTTGCATATCTACAAATTTACAAGCAAACCTGAGGGATATTGCAGCTCAGTGTCGGACTAACTTCAAACGAGGTTTATGAAGCAAGGCATATGAAATGTGGGGACAAACGTACCGTTTTGCTTTTCTTCAAACATTTTCTGGCCCAGAGAACAGACAGTTATGGCTAGAGATGAAAGTTGGAGTCAGGACCCAGATTCTTTTTCTTTTTAAAAAAAATGTTTTTTCGTTTAGACAACTTCTCACATCTGAAGTGGGGAGTTGGAGTTGTGAGTCCCTATTTACTTGCCTCCCCACGAGGGCAGAGTTAGACACAAGATCGATTTTGGTTTTTAGTGTGGGGAAAATCCAGCTCCCCAAAAAGGGCCACTCTGGATTGGGACAAAAATTAAAATTGCCTCAGTCTAGAAGAATCTCTTCTTCCCTGATCGAGGACAGAAAAGATAAAGTGTAGTATAAGAAGAGATATTAAACTTTGCTCCCAGCTAAAAGGCATGAGTCAGTCAATTTTTTTCAGGGCTTTTTTCTTTTCTTTTCTTTTTTTTAACCGACCAGGGAGTCTGATTATGGTCTTGTGAAGAGGGAACAGAAAGGAAAGTTAAAGGCAACTTTCTTATCATTATGTGACTGTTTGCATATCTACAGGTCGACAAATAAGCTTGAGAGATATTGCAGGCTCAATGTCAGACTAGCTTAAATAAGCAATGGTTAGTATGGTAGGCAATGACAGTTGGTATTTTTTTCTTCAAACTTTGTCTAGCCCAGAGGATATACAGTTATAGCCAGGAGTAGGAAATTGGAGACCAGGGTTTTTTGTTTTTTTTTTAAACCGAGTCGAGAGTAAATAATTTTTTTCTGCCATGGGCATTTGGAATCAGCAATTCTTAAAGTAGTCCATATCAGGGTTTTTTTTTATAACCGACTCAGAAGTTGAATTTCTTTTTCAGTCAACTTCCCTCCTCTCCCTATGGCCTAGAGAAGAGTGTAGTGGGAACATAAAATAGTTTAAGGGAACTTAATATTCTTTCTTCTTTTTCTTCTTCTTCTTCTTCTTTCTTTTGATTATCGTGCAGGATTGGGGACAATGTCCACACCAGTGGACTCCCCTCCAGAAAGCTGGCTAGCTGCACGCATGACAGTCCTAACCACAGATTTTCACTTTTGTCAATCCTGAGAGTAAGCGTTTAAGAGCCTCGAGTCTCTGCGGTCTCTCTCTGTCAGTTCCCTCCAAGACAACTTTGGTCGGCTAACTCCGCGCCTACCAGAGACTTGTAGGTTTAGTGCACAGTTGATTGCACTGCTGGATCTGTCCACATGGTCATACCAGCGGAGTCTTCTCTCCCTCAAGATGGGATTGAGGTCTGCAAGACCAAGTTTCTCCAGCAACTCACTTGTCAGCACGATGGAAGTATCTTTTGGCTTGATGTTACAAATCCATCTAACCATTGCCCTGTCAGACGTTGGCGATCTGGCCTTGTCAGTGCCCAAGTTTCACTGGCATGGGGCATAGCGTTCTGCACACAAGTGCTATACACTTGACCACAGGTTCTGTATGACAGATGGTGTGATATGAGAACTGGTAGCATCTCCCTGAACTTCTTATAAGCAGTCTTCTAATGAGAAATAATTGCACATCTATCTTCTGATAAATATAACGAAGTGTCTCTCTCAGGTATAGACACACAAACTATGGGATGGATTTCAACCAAATATTACTTGCAGGTAATCTGTGTCATCGGCTATGTAAAATTGATCTAGGTCAATCCCAAAGGCATAAAAGGTCAAGCACTAAGCATTTATCACAGAAATGGGCCTCAGGTCAAAAAGTTTTGTTTATTTCTATATTACTAGTGCGAAGACCCGACGTTGCTCGAGATTGAATGAGGAACACTACTAGTCCTTTTCACTAGGCTCATAACACCATATTACTTCATTTTTTTTATTACTGTTTCCTCATTCCCGTTTGAACTCCTAATGTAGTTGGAAAAACTGAAATTTCTGAAAACTCTGAATTAGTGCTTTATACATATGGTTTAAATTTCATTAAAATCATATATATATATATTTGACGTTTTAAGGGGGGTTCTGCTCCCTTAGGGGGAGCACATAGAGATTCAGCACACAGAGGGGCATGCAGAGATTCGGGACCACTTTCATTGTCTTCCCTGGAAAATTTTATATATGAATACACTTTTAGTTTTATGTAGATCCTCTAACCTTTCTTTCTATAGGGAACATACACACACACATTGATATTTAAATATATATATATTTACTATGCCTATTTAGACATTTTTATTTTTAATACATTTTTATTTCAACTTTTAAAAAGATTAACAACTAACATATAAAGTTATCAGATTTTCCAAGTCAGATTCAAATAGCAATCTATCTGACATATCGATACTTGATTCAGATTAGCCTATTTTTGTTTCCATTATGTTATTGGCATGAATATATTTTATTTTGCGTAAGTGTTTTTCTAAAAATACTTATTCTGGCTAAGAAAACTGTTAGAGTAGAGATATTTTCCCTTACTCACCGAATATTCTTAAACATTAAAGGGAAGTAGTCATGTCTTGACTTCTGCAAAAATAAATATCCCAAAGCATATTTTAAAACTTTAAAAAATAAATTTGCGCATAAATTATGCATTAGTATTGGTTCTTTACTATTAATCGATTAACGTCAAGTGCTACAACAAACTTTTTATTTCACAATATAATTTGATTACAAAATTAAAGTCACAAAAAATAATTTCTGTTTCTTCGTAAACAAGTTGTCACTTTTTTCTTTTATACCCAAGTGATGTTGGGTAGATATAGCTAGTAATATATTGCTATACCTACCCGGTGTTGCCTGGGATTCAGTAATATCATTTGAGTTTTTAATAATAATATTGTAAGTCACTTATGATATTATAAATATAGAGTTGGAAGAAGAAATTTTATGTAAGGGAGATAACTCCCATTTTAACCTTCAAGTTGAAACCAGAGTTATCTCCCTTACATTATTTGAGTTATGATTAGAAATTAAGACACGGTCTGCCGCTTGAACCATTACAGTAAACAAGTTTCAATAGTTGTTTAAAAAAAAAAATTTTTACCTACTGTCATGTTAGTCAAATAATTGTAAGAAATAAATATGCTATTATTTAATGAAAAAGTATATCCTAAATATTCCATCAGATACATCCACAAACTTTTCTTGTAAATTAATTTTTTTGAATTTATTTCGAAATTCATCCAGTTTATTCTTAAAATGATTTACATTAGAACTATTTTTTACCCGGATTAGGCAATTTAAAAAAATATATATATTAGAATCATTTAAAACAAAAAACCACCTGACTAGTATCCAGAAATGTTAATAGTTTTATTTTTACTTACTTCTGCTAATTTGGAAACATTGTTTTCTCAACATAATCATATTTAGTTTAACGGCTGTTTCACATGCTGGCATCTGTTGGCTAGCTTTTAGAAATTGACTTCCAAACTAATTATTTCTGCTTAGGTCTTTATTTATTCTCCTTTCTTTCAAATCCATTCTTATCACTTTCTCCCATGTTTTCCTTGGCCTTCCCCTGTGAACTGAACTTGCTACCTCAACTGTTCTTTCATCATCACATCCAGTTTAATGTCTATTTACATGCTGGCATGTGTTGTGCGGCTTTTAGAAATTGAGTTCTAAACTAACCTATCTCTGACTAGCTCTTAATTTATCTCTCTTTCTCTTAAATCCATCTTCTTACCATGTTCTCCTTAGCCTTCCCCTGCCAAATCTACTAACCTAAGAAATCTCATCCATTTTTTTTTTCAGTATGACCAAACCAACAAAGTCTCCTGTTCTGCACACACCTCTACTTCTTTAACACCAGGAGAAATAAGAGTATCTGCTCTTGTTGGGACTTGAAACAGATGCGTCAATATTTCTTGTATTTAGAAAAGTAGGGTTTAAAGATTACCAGCAGTTGTCATATGTACTTTTTTAATCTTAGACAATCTCTCATTTAATTCAACAGTTAAAGACAGAGTTTCTTTCCGAGGGCTTCCTATCTGCGGAACACGTTACTGCTTCCCTGCAAACTAAAACAGGTTCATCTTCAAATCCAATGTCAACGAATATTTATCATAAAGTTGCCTCAGCTTATTTCTCTTCGCCCGTGACAATCAGTCTGATAGCAACAAAGTCACTGTTGGGCTGAGGTATGATCTTGTTCAGTCTCAGTAGGTCCATCCTCCCAGGCTTTACCTTCTAATTGAGAAGGGGTTAGTTTATCGCTAATCGCCTGAGGCGCCCCTATGAGGAGAATGCCAACAGGGATGCTCAGGCATTTTTGAATGACCAGAGTACACTAATCCTAGTGCATGGGCTGTTCAACTTAACACCTGACCTTGTGTCTAACGTTCTGGAAAGGTAAATATAATAAGTAATCAAATTTTGTTTATTCCAGTTGTCGTTTTCAATCCTCTCATAATATTCTTCATCGTTCAACTGACAATCTCTCCATCTCATTAACTCTTATTGATCAAATCAAATTTATTGGCAAAAAATAGCAAAGTGCAACAAGTCATGTAAAAAGACAGTTTGATGATGTGTACGTCTATATACCGTCTAAATGTTTGTTCGAGGCGACTTTAAACCTGGATATGGTAGGCATCATAGCTACCTCATCTGGTAGCTGTTCCATGGAGCAGAAACACTGAGAATGCTGCCTTCTTTCTAATGAAATGAAGGTGTCTATCGTACATCTTTTTCTGAGTCTGGCATTAAGTAACACAAAATGGGTTGATATGCTGTAAAACTCAACCAAAACCTCCCAAAAAACGACTTTACACCTTCTTTCCCTAAAAAGACCTAATTCCTTTGATCAAAATCAAATATGTTAACCCTTTCTCTCAAAAACGAACTCTTCATCATCAGATTTATTTTCAACAGGTCTTTGATTAGTCCTCTATAAGAGAGTGGGGCTTGTCTTTCAGTCTTGATCGAAGTCTTCCTCTCCAGGCTCGGCGGTCATGAGGATCAAAGTTCACAATCCCACGGTCGCATTCACACAGCTCATCCCAAGAGAGCTTTGATCTTCCAGTCTGCCAACTTGATGCGATGGACATGTCTCTGACCCGAGAGATCCAGCTGGAGCTTCGCTTGACATGGCCAAACCATCTCATCCTGCCCAAGGACATCAGATATTTTTTTATACTAAGCTTAGAAAGAAAAGTCTCTGGGGTAAAAAAATCCTCAAAGAGTCGAGTTAAATTCAGGTTGATGATGTTGTACATTAGAATCGCGTCTCCTTGCATCCTCCGCTGCTCAAGTGACGGGTAATTATTCAAAGATCAGTGGTCATGATGCATTCAGCACTGTCTTGAACTGTTTGAACGTCTTCAGGCTGACTAGGGGCTTCTGTCAGCTTGTTTAACAGCACAGCGACCCGAACTGAAAAAGAACCAAAAAAGGATTCAGCTGAAATCGTCTCCGGTGCAGCTTCTCTGAGTTTCCACGAAGCCTTCTCTCTGGATCTGGTGTGAAGAAGAGGTGATAAGGCACATCATCAGTTGCAGTGCATGATGTTGAAGGCGAGTGGCTTTTAGCCTTCATAAGTGATGACTCATTAGTAAATAAATAAAAAAAGTTCAGAACTAAATAAAAACTTTTATCTGGAAAAACAGTATGAAACGATGTGGTATTTATTTGCTTAGTCATTGTAAATGATATTATCACATCGTATAAAAGCCGAATCAGTGCTGGTCGAGTAACCTCGGAGGAGAGCGTCTACTTTTCAAAATAATCTGATAAGTCATGTTTTGGAATTGCCTTTAGCTCACTTTGAAGTCTTTGAAAAAGAGGTAAAATCCGTAAAAGGGCTAACATTTTTGATTTTGATGAAAGGGATGGGGTCTTTTTAGGGAAAGAAGGTTGTAGTCGTTTTTTTGGAAGCTTTTGGTTTTGTTTGATTTTTACAGCATATCAACCCATTTTGTGTTATTTAATGCCAGAATACAGAATCTATTATAAACGATCCTCCACTCTATAATAAAGAGCAATGTGTATTTATTAGTGTGTGTGTGTGTATAAGTGTTTTTGTTATTGTTTTTTTTAAGTGCCGTTGAGTGAATGAATACTCATTCAATTACGTATCGCTACCTTAGCGGTGATAGGAATATTTTTCTCTATTTAAATACATTTTACTTCATTTTGTCGCCCTCCCTTTTTTTGTGACGTATATTATTATTATTTTTTTATTATTTATTTTTATTTTTACACACATAAAAGTAATCCATGTACGCATTTCATAGTTTTACTAATCCTCAGCACGGCTTGACTTTGACAGAGGCTCGAAACCACCACCATGATGCCCGTGGCCTAGCAATTTACTTCTGGTCCAGAGCCCCTGTCAAATTTTATGTGTGATTTTTAGCGCCTTAAATCTAAAGTTTCGAGTCTCTGTCAAAGTCAAGCCGCGCTGAGGATTAGTAAAACTATGAAACGCGTACACGATTACGTTTATGTGTATAAATATATATATATATATATATCTTTCCCATCATACAAAAGTTAGCAAGTAAAAAAAAAAACTGCCAGACAAATTCATTTGAAGTATTTATAGAAATTGAGAAAGCAAATAGCAAGTCAGACAACCCTCCACCTTCAATCTATTTTCATAATGAGGCGTTTTCTTTTTTTTTCTATTTCTTTCTGCTTTCTGTACCGATTTATACGTTTTTTTCCCCTTTTTTCTTTTTTAACACTTCTCAGTTTGAGACGTTTTCTTTCGTGTCTTTTTTTTTTAACTTCACCAATTCAGACGTTATTTCATATAAATATGAATATTATTTAGTGTGAACACCGACAAAGGATAATTTCTCTCCATCATTTTTGACGGATGGTGTACACTCGTTTAGTGTATACTATTCATTGAACACAAGTTTCTATTTTATACAAAATTGCCGGAGGTTCATACTTTTCTCAAGAGTTTTAGTGCAGAATTTTAAGAAAAATGTCAAGCAAGTACATCGAAATATTGGGTTGACATGATGGGTTGATAAGGATATACTTGCATGACATTTTTCTTAAAATTATCATCCTGAGGAAGTCTTACAATAAAGACAAAACGTTGATGAATATATAAAAAATATCTCTTGGTTTTTTTCTTTTCCATTTCCCATTACGTCGGATTACTCTCATCCTTCCTTTCTCATATATATATATATATATATATACTTTAAAGCATTCCCATAACAAAATAATTATAGCTTTGACGTGACGTCATAGATTTATGACTTACGTCATGTTTCAAAACAGGAATTCAAACATAAGCGATAATAAAATATAAATAAATAAATTAGTAAACATTATCAACAGCGTTGAAAATTATTTTAATAGTCCCAAAGAATTTATTTAGCTTTAACTATGTATTGTATGTAGTTTTTTCACAATTATGAATTGTAGACAAGTAAATAGGAACATCCTCTCGCAAGAGAGAAGGGGGTGACGCAGTAGCCTGGCAAAAAAAATGCGACCAGCGGGAGCATTGATTCATTCGTTTAGAAATGGAAAATATTGCATTAATACTAAATAATAAATTCCCAACAAATAAAGCGAATGCCATGACCGGAAATCGAAACCGAAACCTTGAGATCTTCAGTCTGATGTTCTACGAACTGAGCTATTTTGATTTTCTTATAAATAGATCTTAAAACATTACCGTAACAAAATAATTATAGCTTTGACGTGACGTCATAGATTTATGATTTACGTCATGTTTCAAAACATGAATTCAAACATAAGCAGTCATAAAATAAATAAATAAATGAATGAATGGTTAAACATTATCAATAGCATCGGAAATTTTTGTAATAGTCCAAAACAATTTATTTTGCTTCAACTACATATTGGCGTTAAAAACTATTTAATTTATAATATATACTAGAATTTGAGCCTATATATATATATATATATATATATATATATATATTAGACAAACTGTCTCGGCTTGGAGGGTCTAGTCAAATACAATAATGGACACATATATCCATTCATATCCAATTTTAAAAAAGCAAAAATTAAAATTATCTTAACATGAAGTAGTTTAATTTAACGCTGCTGAATGTATCCATATTACCATATGAATTTCAATTTCTTTATAATAACTTAAAATGCTAAAAACAGAATTAACCCTGTCAAGACCGGCCATAATTTTTTTTGGGTGGCGGGGGGCAGTTAGTGTCTGTTGAGATGGACGTTTTCGTATGCTGTAGTCTTGATGAGGTTGTTATTTACTTGCTTCTCACTTCGACAAGATGTGGCACAAAGTCGGAAAGTGGGGAAAGCCAGCTCGCTCAATGGGGCACGGCACTTTGGTTAGGTAAAAAAAAAAAAAATCATGAATAGACCCGTCGGCATTCCCTGGTAGGCGTGCCTCAGGCGATTGACAATAAACCAGGCCCTACTTCCAATGGAGGATATAATGCCTAGAAGGGTGCACCTCCTAGGACCAAGCATGTCCATACCTCATCCCTAGTCTGGTTCTGCCGCGGCTGTCCCTAAGGGGTCGGATTAATAGCCTAGGAAGAAATCCTCGGCTTGGTATGAAATATAGCCGCAGAGCAGCTTAGAGTTAATCATGACATTTTTTATAAGCCGTTTTTACAGCATTGGCAAGAGGACTGGAAGGGCGAGAAGAGAAAAAACTCCAAATAATAAGCCCTGAGTTGGTTTGTTTGCCATTTTGAGATGGGCAGTGTTTTTTTTTTTGGAGGGGGGGGGGTCCAGGTGGAGAGTCTGCCGCCCACATGATGTTCAGATTTAAAAAAAAACAAAAAACTTTTTGTGCTGTTCCAATTTTGCTTTCGAAGAAGAAGGAAATGAATGCATTTCAAACAACTTGGCATTCTATAATTTTGATTTCCTCCTTTTCGTTTCAGACATTTTGAAATATTACAGAGGTCGGCTATCATCATAGAGATTGAAAAAGACACACACGCACACACACACACACACACTCTCTATAAATGTGTTTCTCTTGTACGATGTCATCGGTTGTTTGCTTTACGGCATATCACCCCCTTTCAACTTATTTAATTGTGAATCAAGTCATTTTTGGTAAAAGGTTTTTATGCTTTGAGTTATTAATATTCTCAGATAGATATTCATGGTGCTTGGTTTAGTTTTTTGTTTTATGGCATATCAACACTTTTAAGGTTGTTTAATGCTGATTCCAGTCATTCTGGGTAAAAGGTTTTATGTTTCAGCCACCATCCGCCCATGCATGGAGTATTGTTGCCACATCTGGGCTGGTGCATCATCTACTAGTCTCTCCCTCCTTGATAAGGTCCAAAAGAGAGTCGCCAACCTAATAGGTCCCTCACTGTCAACCAATCTACAGCCCCTGTCCCATCGCCGCAATATAGCATCCTTGTGCTTGTTTTACAAATACTTCAATGGATTATGCTCCGATGAACTGGCTACTCTGGTGCCCCCTCGACGTAAATTCACTAGACAAACTCGACAATCAGCTAAAACCCATCCATTCACTGTGGAGGTCCCACATGCCGGGGAGCTTTCTACTTCAATAGCTTCTTTCCTCGTGCTGCTGGCCTCTGGAACTCCCTCCCTGTCTCCTGTTTTCCCGACGGTACTGACATGCAGAAATTATGAACTAATGTAAACAGACATCTCGTTGCGCAGCTCCCAATTTAGGTTGACCCCCCCAAACCTTCTCCCTTTTTTCTCAGTAGTCCCTTACTTCTTCAGTGGCGGCCTGCCTTGTTTGGGGTGAACTATGTTAAAAAAAAAAAATCTTCAAATATTTATTCATTACTTCGACTAGTTATTCGTGATGCTAATTTCTATGTAGTTTCATGTTATATCTAAGACAGATTCTTTTATAACCTGTAGATGGGATCTTGATAGGTATTTCGATTCCAGGTCAGAGTGGACCTGGGAGTAACGGTAACAGAGAGAGGGGGCTTAACACTCCTCAAAGCTCCCAGATTGTGGCTTCACCACCGAATGTGGTTTAATGTTGTCATAGTCACCGTTTGTGCAAGTATGTATCTAGATGATATGTCATTGTGCACATAATTACCTATTAGACACCATCCTCGAGTGTCTTCGGTCTCTCTATACAAGGGTTTGTCAGGACAACCTGACATGAGGATATTTCACCCTACAAGTAAACCCTGACAAAATATTCAAAATAACATAGTATTCGAAGTCCGAATAAGATTCCCTCGACACAGCTACAAACTGGCTCATACAAGGAATAGTGCAGCTTCTCCTAGTGATTTTACCTCAAATAACAGCACTTAGCTGGCTACTCCACCAGCCTTGCTGAATTCCTGTCCTGCAATCCGGTAGGACCAAGAGACCACAAGAAAGATATACTATAACATAGTAAACTGGTCAATTGGGGAGAGGAAAATTAATGTTCTTAACTTCTTTACTAACTCAACGTTTGACAGATAAATAGGAGAACTTTAGTTGAACACTTGGATATCTGTGTATCTCATATAAAGATCAAGTGTTAGCCCCAGGAAGGGGCCCCTTGATTTCTGAGGCTTTACACTGAAGTAAAATGAAAATTATATATATATATATATATATATATATATATATATGTTAGGTATGTGTATATGTTTGTATATTTGTATATACACGATTCACTCACAAACAAAATTTCCCAAATTTCAATTTCTTCTTCAGACCCCTTAAATTTTAAACATTTTCTAGAATCAAAATTATGTAATGGATTTTTATCAAAATTGGAATAAGGATTCTAAACATAAGGTTTAGTAGCATTATATCTTGATTTTAATCTTTGTAAAGGGATATAAAAGTGGTTCGAAACTTGAAACTTTTGTTCTGGGAATTAATTTTACTCATCTTGGGACGGCTTTTGAAGGTAAATTCTGATCAGCAGGCGTCCATGTAACGTTTTACCATTTTCTGTCCATTAACATGAGGAAGTATCTAGCGCATCTTATGAAAATCTTTTTTGACTATATATTATTTTTTCTCATGGTGAATGACTTTATTTTACGAGTGGAATATCAATACTGCATCACACAACAAAAATCGGTGAAAACGCTGATGTCTGTCCAACGGGAAAATACTTTCTTTTCTTTTTCAAATAATAATTTGAAACTTCTTTTTAATATATAGTCTTTAGTAATTTATAAGATGTTTTCCTCTGATGAGAAGTTTATTACTTTGAAATATCCGAGTATAAGGACTTAAAACTTCCAAAACAATCCTGTGTTCAATTTTGAATAATATTTTTTTTTTTATATATTCTTTATATATTTTGCTCTATTTGAATTCGGATTTTCTTCGATATCCGGTATACTATCCATCCTGATATCCTTGGAACAATAATTATAACTTATAACTATAATTATTTTTGAATAATAATAATAATATATGTGTGTTTTTATATATATATATATATATATATATATATATATTAAAGTGAAATATTTTGAAAATCAACAATCGTGCAATTTTAAATGAAAAATTCATTTATTTAATTTTTTTTTTTTTGCAAGCTTTCGTTGTATATCATCAGGCGGGACTGTCTTATAGGTTTTTTTTCTTCTTTTCTTCCTCCTCATTTTGATGGTATTAACCCTGAGGGGTCGAATCACGATCTTAAGACGTTAGGATAAGTAGTCAGAGAGATAGTATATATAAGACAAAAGACTAGGTAATAAGTTTGGTATATATTCTATCTAATAGTGCTTGATACTAAAATAGTTATGAGTAGAGCTGGTATATATTTACGTGTTATTTGGCTTAAAATAAATGGACATGACATGTGGATTTGTTTGTCTGTGAGACCTCCTCAGAGCTGTTCAAGAGGTCAATGATTAATTGGCTCTGATTCCCCACAGACTCGAAACAAGAACTTGTTGATGTAAGCCAAACACCCCACAAATGTCTGTGTGTGTGTTTCTAAAAATACATCTGGCTGTGGGAGTGTATCTGTGTGGTTTTCTGGCTCATAGACTCGGCCACACTTTGGGGGGAAGGGTCTACTCCACCCTACCTTGCACCCACACACAAAGTGGCACATCCTTGAAAGAACCAGGGTAACCCTAGAAGTGTTTTGATGTTACTCTGTGACTGTCTACAGTGAAACATAACCTTGGAGCAATCACTGACCCACAGAGCTATGGTCTTCATAGTGGAATGAATCGTGGGTGGCTGGAGATAATCTGTTCAGATGTCAAAACCTGTGCTCACACACTTATCTGTTCAGAGAAGGAGCCGTCTCAACCCTTCCTAGTTTGTAACAGACACAAGCACAAGTGTTTATCCGTTTCACCTCCACATTGTATTGCCTTTTATAAATTACCTTTATATACAAGTAAAGTACTTTGGTCCTTTTGGTTTGTAGTGCAAATTGACTGAACAATACTTTTTATTTCTTTTTAACAATAGAGTATGAGTTAAAGAAGTATAAAAATGGAAGTAGAAGTATAGCTAGCAAATTCATTATATCTGTTAGGTTTATTAAATTATTTGGTTGTATTGAAACAGTTAGCTCACAAAATGGTTGGCAAATTTTATCGACTAGTTTTATCAAATTTTCCAAGTGGTGACGGGGCAAATTAATCCACTATATTAATTTATTACTTTTTGCATATTTTTTTTTTTTTTTCTTTTTTTGCAAGTACTAATTTGTTTTCTGAGTTTGGCAGGTTAAATTGTATTTTTGCAAATTATTTCCGAATACTAATTTGTTTTCTGATTTTGTGGATTTTATTTATTTTAATTTTTTTTGCAAATATTGATTAACAGATGATAAAATCAGTGTTTATTAAAAATTATTATTATTATTGAAGCCCGTACTTAAGGTTAGTGGTAGGGTTTAAAAAGGGTATATTTTGTTTTATAAAAAACAATAAAATCAAACAGTGTTTATTAAAAAGAAATCCACAAAAATGAGAAACCAAATTAATATGGTGAATTAATTTGCCCTGCCACCACTAAGAAAAACATGCAAAACTAGTTGATAAAATTTGTTAGCCATTTTCTGCGCTAACTGCTTTAATATAACCAATTATTTTGATTCAATAAAATTTATTAAACAAAAAAGCTAGTGCTATTATAAAAAGAAAAGCCGGGGTAAAAAAAAAAGGCTACCGAAAGAGTTATTAAATCGATCCGGTTGATTGCTTTCAGCTTTCGATGGCACACAATCTTCTTAACAAACATCATGCATAATTACCTGAAAACAATGATGGAAGAGTTCTAGAAAAGTGATAGAAATTAATACATTTCTTTTTTCCTTCTTGCCTTCCTTACAAAATAATGTAAATCAAAAAAAAAAAAATAAAGATTCTTCAAAAATATTTTCCGTATATTGTCTCATTATTTTTTATTCTTTAAATACATCTGCTCGAAAGAAATCATTTCATAATAGTACTGAAAGATTACCAGTCTTCCGAATAGAAGTAAGTGTGGTAGAATTTCTTTTTCCCTGTGAAGCCGGAAAGAAAATACATGTTAGTAAATTGTGCAAGGTCTAACTTTTATACAAGGTCTAACTTTCAACAATATTTTTTTTACTTTTATTGAATTACGTTTTACAAAGTTTTGAGGCAAATGTTTGAAATAATATTTTCTTTGGTCACATGCTTACGTTTAAAATAGCATTTTTGTAGGTCTGTCACGCTTAAGTTTAAAATAGTATTTTTGTAGGTCGGTCTGTCATTAAGTTTGAAGTAGCATTTTCTTTGATTTGTTATGCTTAAGTTTAAAATAGTATTTTTGCAGGTCTGTTATGCTTAAGTTTGAAATAGCATTTTCTTTGATTTGTCACATTCAAGTTTGAAATAGCATTTTCTTTTGTCTGTCATGCTTAAGTTTAAAATACCATTTTTACTGTGTTCGTCTGTCTGTTGATGTCTGTCACACTTAAGATTTTTTTCAGCAGGAAGCAGAGGGAATGGACACATCTCAAGTTTTAAATTTATTTGAACTATAGAAATCATTAGAAGAAAAGCCATTATGAAAATTGTGCAATATAAGTGCTAATCAATACTTTCTTTGTTGCTTCTACGCAATTATCTAGCCCCTCTATTTATCAATTAACTTCAGTTGAAAACGACACCCTCCTCCTCATCTTGCCACGCCTTATCCTTGACTTCCTTATAAATGAAGTGGTGTGGGTAGGAAGGTTGTGCATGCAGATTTTAGACCAAGGCACTTGACAATAATTTGGTTGTGAAAGTTGGTTGCAGATGGAGGAGGCGGGGCCGTTCTTTTTAGATGATTGATTTGGGGATTTGATTGTGAGTATTGCTATTGAATATTGAAGAATTGGTAAGGTGGAAAAAATGAGAAATGAAAGAAGCTGGAAGAATTTATGAAGTTCTTTGTAGGAAGTGAAGAGAGAGAGAAAAAAGAAGAGATGAGAAAACGGGAGTAATTAAGTAAAAAAAAAGATTTTTAGATATTAGCATATGGGGCAAAAAAGAAAAAAATCCTGGTAGGAAAAATTATGAATTTATTTGCAGGAAACGGAATAATGAGTAAGAAAGGAAATTAACAAGAATAGATCCGGGGGTTTTGGAATTTAAAAAAATGAAGATTAATAATTTGGATTATTCGGCCTATTCTCATCTTGGTTGTTATTTTCATAACCTTTTTGATTTTCTCCTGTAATGACTGACAGAACGAGAACAATCTGCCCTCACAGAATAAATAAAGTGTTCAGTTTGAAATTTCATATAATTTCCAGAGTTCAACCTAAAAATTCCTTAGTTAAAAAAAGATGCACTTGAATATATATTGCACACGGTGCGGGGATGCAGTGGCAGGGTTGCCATTTCACATGCAGGTGACTTGGATTTCAAATCCTAGGTCAGGAAGTATTCTACTGAAGAGCTCAAAAGAGCAAACCGAGTCTAGGATTTCCTATTGATGACTGGCTAGGTATGTGTGGACTGCATTGTGTGTCTGATTGGGGAAAAACAATTATTTATATATATATATATATATATATATATATATAGCTCACAGTCAATTATATATATATATATCTAGATTAATATAGTAAAGTGTATTTTTCCCGTGTCACTTCAATCGCAATAGGAAAATAACCGAACACTTCCTATAAAAATCTGTTCAACTCAACACCAACAGCACTTCCAAAAGCGAGTTTCATGAAACTACACGTACATTTTGTCCCCGTTTACAAATTTACATTTATTCTGAATAAACTACTTCTCTCAAATACATACTCCCACAAAGAAGGTAGCAAAGAGTTTTACTCTCCTATCATTGAGTCCTCCCACTCCACTCACTGTTATTTCTTTCATTGGTATAATTATTATTAAATCACCGTTTATTATTTCATTTTGTTAACTCATACTATTTCTTACATACTACACTAGATCTCTAAAATAAACAAGAAACGTTCTCTCAATTTCGCTTATATTCTACCTGACGTCCTGAAACAATTACAAAAATTTTTTCATTATTTCATAACTTTCGTGAAGTTTCACTATTGTAGACTTGATTGCCCAACAACAGAACAGATGACGTCTTCATGCAAATAGGTCACAAACAACAGGAAAAAAATCTGCTACAAAGGAATAAAAAAAAAAAAGTAACAATAGCTCATAGGTGTTTACTACGAAACTAATACTTATTTCCTAAACTTCAATCATACTTTTCTATTTTCTTTGGCCACAGCTTCTGTCCAATCGAAATATAATAGAATTATTTAACTTAAAAAAAAAAAAATATTGTAGTATCACTTATGAATAAAAAAAATAATAAAAGGAATCCACTGTCAGTAATTTACGTGACTTAAATAGGAATTACAGTGTTTGAAAGAAATTTGCGGTAAATCTTTACTATCACACCCGACGTAGTTTAAAACCTCAAAAACTTTAAATTGACTTTAAACAGACTGAAAAAATATCAGCAAAAAAGGAAATAACAAAAAAATTAAATATTTAATATTTTAAGGTGGAGTATCACTTTCCTATATAAATTTAACGAGTAATGAGCACCCATGTCCTGCCTATTGAGTGGTAAATTGACATGTATAACCGAATGGTTTTTAAAATTTTGGGACGGGGAAAATTGGGGTGGAGGAATTCTTTTTTAACTCATCCAAATTATTTTTTTTCTGGTTTAAATAGAATTGGAGGGTACTTTTTGTAAATTTCCGATTGTTTTGACTTTTGGTGTTGTGGGGGTACAAATTATGATATTAGCGGCCACTTAATGCAAAAAAAAAAAAAAAATTAAACTTGATGGAAAATACCAGTGTTTGGTAAAAGTGACGATAATGAACTTCACCAAACAATCTACACAATACGAACCAAACTGTTTTTTTAATATTTTTTCCTTAACCTTGATTCGTCTTTTTCTAGAAAGTCGGAACTGCTTACATTACGACTGTAAATTTCTGGATACATATTCCTAAAAAGCGCAAAAAAAACTTGGGGGAGCCCAGAAAAAATGTATTATACAAAAAATTACAGACATGGCGACTCCGACTTCGAAAAAGTCTACATCCGAGGCATAATTTCAACCTCACTTGTTCTACCAAAAGCGAGTTTCATGAAACTATACATACATTTCGTTCCCGTTTACAAATTACCTCGGAGATACTCAGAAGCAATCAGAGAGCTTGCCCACAACAAGGACATCCACATCATCCATGCTGAAAAAAGAGGCGGTGTTGTCAGCATTTTTTTGTCACAGTATCAACTATGTCACCTTTACGAAAACCGGTGGCGAATTTGAGGCCTGGACTTGGGGTTTCCCGTTGTGTGTGGGTGTTTGGATAAGTTGAGGATGAGATCTTTGTTGCCTAACTTCATCCATGCGCTTTTTTCACATAGTGTGTGTAGTTTCTTATTTAAATTGTGTTCTTTCAAACATCTAGCAAAAACCGTACTGAAACAATGCAATATATTGCGCCACTGCGATCCTGGTTAAAGAAACTTTGTTTTTTTACTACACTTCATCCAGATTTTTTCTCCCCCTTCCTTTTATTTATTTATTTATCTATTTTATTCTTTAATGTCTCTCCACACGCGTGTTTTATTATTCTTTCCTTTTTCAAATAGTTAAATGCGCGCCAATGATGTTTCTCTGTGCGTTCTTCTTTTTTCTATGTTTTTACCGTTATCGAATAAATTGAAAATATTCACTTTTTCTGAAGACGTTCGTTGATTTGAACGAAACCGGTAGAATCTCTCGTTTTTCTTTGATGATTTGTTCCTGTATTTAAAAATTTGTCTTTTTTCACACACACACACACACACATACACATAATAATAATAATAATAATTAAAAATAAATATTAATTATTTATTACATACAGACATCGATGTTTCATGCTTACGCAATCTTCAGTGCAGGAAGCTAATTCCTGACGGTCGATAGGCGCAAACTCCGACTACAAATCACCACTGATTCGCAGTCAGGAGAGTTACCAGTTGGCCACCAGAAATCAGCTTAGAATTTTAGGAGGAATTTAACTTTGTAAATACCAAGTCAGCGAGTATTCACAGCAAGCGATGAAGAGTGATCTAACAACAACAAATCGTGTTGGATCTCGCAATGAAGCTAGTAGTACTGCTTGTTATTAAATTCACTCAGAGTGCCCAGCCTTAGTAAAGTGGGCTATACAATATATATATATATATATATATATATATATATATATATATATATATATATTGAAAAGTCACACAATTTGAAGCGTTGGGTGGGTAGCAATAATAAAGATATTTTTTTTATAAAATATTTAGAAAATCTTGCACAACGCAGATTATTTGTTTTTAAAATAAATTATTTATTCATCTCAAAAACATTTTTTTTTTATAAACTTGAGTACTTTCGGTAAATCTACCATCTTCAGAAGAATATTTCTTTTTCTTTTTTTTCTTTTTTTCTCTTAGTTGAGACATTCTCGTGGCCAAGTTGAAAATCCGTCTAGGTGTTTTGACGAAGTGAAAAAAGTGTCGATATGGCTGTGTGTCACGTGGTCGGCGTGGAAAGATATTTTTTTTTCTAAATATTTTATTAAAAAAATATCTTTATTATTGCTACCCACCCAACGCTTCAAATTGTGTGACTTTTCAAAATATCCTTCCACGCCAACCACGTGACATTAAAGTAAATAAATGTGAATTAAAGTAAATAATATCTACTTTTTATTAAAAGTAGATATAAATTATTCTTAGCCAGGGTACTTCTTGAATTGTTTTAGTTCAATGATTAAACTTTTTCTTTATATATATATATATATATATATATATATATATATATATTAGCAGGGCTACCCGGCGTTGCTTGAGGCAAAAGTGTAACATACTATTTCTACTTAAACTTCTATCTTTTTACCTCTCTCTATCTGTCTCTCTTTGCCCTCCCTCTCCCCACTCTCCTCTTTCTCTTCCGCCCAGCCCATTCCTCTCTCTGGACATACAGACAACTCAAGGAATGTGTCGGCATAAGGGAATTAACTCTGTGAAAAAAAAAAGAGGAATGAATATTTTTTTGTAAATTTTAGATATTATTTATTCTGGGCTACACTGATCAAGAATATACCAACTTTGTGTGCCTTTGTTTTGGAGTTTTAGCCGGACACACACACACACACACACACATACAGACAACTGCTCTTTATATAATAGAAGATATATATATGAAATGTCTTAAAATAGATTGTTTTTATTAATTATGTTTTTGTTTGTTTTCCAGGTGTTGGAACAAAAATCAAATGGAATCTGGAAAGGTTGTGTCATTCACAATGATAGAATGTCCAAACCCGGATATTTCCCGGCTGACCATGTTGTATTAGTCGATAGCAATGGTAAGTCATTGGATATTTGTATACGTGCATGCAGGGTTGGAAAAGAGGAGTGAGCAAAAAAGTATTAAAAAATTGAATCAGGTATGAAGTGGCAGAAGTGACCAAGCAAGTCGAGCTTATGGATAATATCAGACACATTGTCAAAAGGGTTAAAATACATGTTTTACTTGGCTAGATGATTACTGAAGGGTGAAGTGTTGGAATGGAGAAGGGAATCGAAAGAACTGAAATAATTTGTAGATTTAATAGTTGTTTTATTCATTCGCAATTCTTCTTATTCCATATAGATAATTGGAAATCGAAATGTAACATAGAAAAGTTTAAAGTACTCCAAGTTGGAAACAGGAATATTAAAGTTGAATATAGAACAGCAAAGAAATCACAAAACCAAATCATCATATTCTGTTTAACATCCATTTTATATGCTGGCATGTGTTGGACAGCTTTAAGAAATTGATTTCCAAACAAACCTATCTCTGGCCAGATCTTTATTTACCCCTGTCGGGGTGGGGGGCCTAAAATTCGCCGACTGCAATCCCATGTAGAGAGGTAACCCCCCCCCCCCCCCCCCCGAAAATGGGGCCACCTGTTGGTCGTGGGTGGCGATCTATGATGTTTTAGGACAGGGTCCTGGTGGCTGAGCGGTCCGTGGCTTGGTCACTTCGGGTTCCTATTTTGGTTAGACAGGAGGTCGGAGAAGCCCGATCCGATCGATTGGCTGGTCACGTCATGCCCTAGTATCTATAAGTTCATTCCCAACCATATTCAATCTGATTCTTCAAAAAATCAAAATCTTATTTCTCCTTTTTATTTTTATTTTTATCCCCAAATAGATACTAGAAAGCGGTGGCTGAGGGTCAATCGCGCTGAGAACAAAGAAGATTATCAATGCCAAAGAGTAATGTTTCCAAAGAAGTAATATTTTTCTGGGCATAATGTTTTACTATTTAGCCTATATATATATATATATATATATATAGAGAGAGAGAGAGAGCCAGCCAGATGGGTGGCTCAGTGGGTCACTTTTTTTTTCTAGCGGTTCATTAAAACATTTAAAGACATGTGTGTGGTTTGAACTGAATTATGTCATGTGATCTCTTTCAAATGAAAAAATCTTTTAATTTCAACATAAAAAGGTCTCCTATCTGCTGATATATCAAATGCGGTTGGATTACAGACATGATTGTGAATTTTATTATCGATTGGGTAGGTGGCATTTTTGGAGAAGGTCACCCTGTATAAAATTCAAAATCATAACATTCACCATTAGATCATCAGGACGAAGGAAGGCCTCTTTCTTAACCTTGTGTAGCGAAATGTGTTCGGAAAGAGTATTAACCTGGAACTATTTGAATTCATAGTTAGTATCCATACAGCTCTTTCCTTATTCTCGGCAGATGAGAGTTTGAGAAATGTTGCCCTTTACATAATTAGCCTTCAGTTACACATCTGTCACTAGCGACATTTCAAATCAACCGTGTCAGTTTTGAATCTTAACATTGTTCTCTCACCTTTTCATGTATAAAATCACTTGACCCTCATGACACTTCTTGTCATTCCAACCCACAGGTGCAAGTTACAGCCGAAACTACACTTATCACAAAAGGTTTCATGCTCTATTATAAGTTAGATTGCCTTTTGTTGTTCACATGAAATCTTCTTATATAAATAGAGATTTTGTTTGTCTGTCTGTCTGTCTGTCAGTCACAATTTTTTTAAACGTAATAAATACATTGTGGAATTTGTCTCATTTCGAAATGTCAGAGATTGAAACTACTTTTAGAAATGGAGAATATTGCACTAATAGTAAATAATAAATTTACAACGAATTATCTGGATGCCATGATCGGAAACTGAAACCTTGAGATCTTCAGTCTGACGTTCTACCAACTGACCTATTTGGACTTTCTTATAAATTGAGCTTAAAACATTACCATAACAGAATAATTATAGCTGATATCACATATATATAATAAGCAGTATATAAAATATATATAGCATGCTCAATTGAGGGCTGACCTTACGCAAAAGTTGAAATAGGCGAGGCACCCTGGAGGTAGTAGACTACTTTTTGCTACCGAGGATATATGCTGAGTGTTGGAGGTGACTGCAAACTAAGTTCAACCATTAGTCAAAACAGTTTGGGGGAAGTTCAGATAACTTCTGCCGATCCTAACATCCAAAACCATCCCAATTATTACCAGGGGTAAGGTATATTATAGCTGCATAAAAAGCTTGATGTTGTATGACAGTGAGTGTTGGGCCCTCAGCCACGCCTCACTTTCCCGTCTCCAGAGAAATGACAGGGCAATGATTATGTGAATGTGCAATGTAAAGCCAGACCAAATCCAGAAGATTAGGTCAGGCACTCTACTTGAGAAATTGGGCATCCCAAAACTTGATGTCCTAATATGAGCAAATCGTCTTTGCTGGTTCGAGCATGTTGAAAGAAGCAAGTGGTATATCAGCACTTGCAGAGACTTAAGACTGAACAGCAAAAAGAAAGCCGGGTGCCCGAAGAAGACATGGAAAGAAACCATTAGGCAAAATCGTAAACAGTCAATCATCACAATTGTGATCACTGGAGGCTTAGCATAAGGACAGCCAAATAACGTTGAACGTTTTGTTGAAGGGAACATTGACGATAAACTTGGATAGTGAATGAGTGAGTGAGTGATAAAAAAAGACGGCGTGTCTATTGTATAAAGTTGAATTAACTTGAAATAGTGTTTTGACTTTATGACTAGTGTAAAAATTAGGCCCAACTTTCGCATTTATTCATTTCGATGTTCACTATATTTTGACACCCTGGCAATCTTTGCCATATCAGTTAGTTGAAAAATAAAGAAAACATTTTTTTTTTACTGCAAAATTAACTTTATTTACTAAATGACCCTCAAATATAAATACGCTCTCACACACACACACACAGAGTGTCTCTTCATATCTTCTGTAATCTCTTTTTCCAGAGTCGGCAGCTCAACGTTCTCCTTTCAGGCTCATTTCTATAGCGACCTTGATCCTTGAATTTGAACTGACATTGTTTTTTGTTCTGCAGCTAACTGCACCTAGCTTGTGTTCTCTCTTGGGGGCTCCCTGCGCCACTCCCTCGCCAACTGATGCAGGTGTTGATATATGGCAAGGTGCATCGTGGGGTTTGAGTGACGGGGATGAGGCTAGGAAGGCTTAATATGCAACCGCCTCCTATTACTTTTCTTTGTTCTCTTTTAAATTTTATTTGATTTTATTTCTAGCAGTGTTACTGACATGTTTATTGCTACTGCACTTGTGGCTTGCATTTTGTAGCGAAAAAATTGAAATGTGAATTGGTGCCACCAACTTCAAACTTACCTACCCCAACACGCACACACCTTGCAGGCCAAAGTGAGGCTGAAACTGCAATGGGTTTGGGTACTTAAGTAGACTATTTATTACAGGTTATTTCCAAGAAAATCTTTTCCCTATTCAAACAACGGTCAGGGGAGAATATGATATAAACACTTTTCAAACGAATCTATATCTTCTCTTCTTTATCTATATCAATAAAATATGATGTCTGTATGTTTGTGTGTACATACAGCCATCATAACTTTCTCAGCTGAGCATCTACAGCGTTGAAATTTGGTTTACAGATACATTTTGATAAAGCAAGCAAAGTGATGTAGGTGGGAGTGTTTTATAACCTCGTAATTTAGGTTAATTATAAATAATAACTTGTAAATAAATGGATGAACTATCAAGAGAAACGTTTAACAGATTTATTAAAACTGAACACAGAATGAGTTAATTGGCCGCTGGCCGCGATTGATATATTCAGTCTGACGCCGTGGGCTTTTTCTTCTCTCTCCGGGCAGACGACTTTTTTCAAGGGCGATAACTCTTAACTCCCGAAATGGTTCAAGGGAGGTAATTCCGTTTTCGTTAGGTGTCCTAACAAAGTGTCAGCGGTAATCAGGGTACAGTCTTGGTAGAGCATGCATAGTACTCTGACCAGTTTTATACAAGTTACCAGGATCAACTTCAGAGAATTCAAACTTCATAAGTATTACAATATGTCTATTTATATTTCAAACTATATATCTATCTATCTTTAAATAAATGTATGTCTCTTTCACTATATATATATATATATATATATATATATATATGTAAACATGCACCAGGCTGCATGTTTTAGGTGCATGTGAATGTCAGATGTTGCAGGTGATAGATGTTCGGCCAACAGATAAAAAGAAGGGGGCCAACAAAAGAAATTAAAAATATCTTTGATTGTGAATTGGAACACACAGAAATTGTCTTTTGTTTGAAATAAAATAAGTATCCTGTCATTGTTTCTAGTTGCACCTGGATTTTCCTTGCTGATTCAGAAGAGGTGATGTTTGATTTTGAAGCCCTTGCTTCACGTTATACCCCTCGTGCAAGCACCAATACAGAGAGTATTGATTATCTGTCATGACTGAAAGGAGGCCTCTTATATATAAAAGATGTATGTATTGAAATAAATGCATGTCCATAATATCTGATACCCAGGTAACCCCAGCTAGTATCCACTTATAATATAACGAGCACTTTCTCTGTCAGGATGTCAGGATGTCTGTCTGTCCGTCCTGGAGAATTTTTGTAAACAAAATTTAAAAGTCAGAAATAAACAATAAATAATTTAAGCGCCCAGGCCACGATTCGAACTCGCAACCTTGACACTAACTGCCTGACGCTCTACCGTATGAGCTAAAGGGGAAGTGATAAAATCT
Source organism: Sepiola atlantica (assembly GCA_963556195.1). Lineage (NCBI taxonomy): Eukaryota > Metazoa > Mollusca > Cephalopoda > Sepiida > Sepiolidae > Sepiola > Sepiola atlantica. The sequence continues at coordinate 125,656,894 of OY744519.1, read as the reverse complement.
TATTGAAATTTAAACTAGATAAAGTAATCTTTTTTTTTCACTTCTTGCAGTTACAAATGAATGACGTATAACTGTTCTTCGAAAATACTTTGAGGTCTCCGTTCGCTCTCGATTGTTTTCGGGGGGGGGGGGGGTTACACCCCCACCCCCCCATTTGGGGTGGAGGAATTCCCGTCAAAAAAACAAAAAAATTTTTTTCTTTTTTAAACAAAAAAAGTAGTCGGCGACAAATTTTTTTTTGTCTCACCACCCAAGAACGCGGCAGCCTAGCAAAATTAGACGACCGTTAGGGAGTCTATTTTTGCTAGTCTACTTATATATAAGGAGCTCCTTGTCTGTCTGGCGGCGAGAATTTTTGTAAACGTAAGAAATACATTAGGGCACATCTTAATGTATTATTTACATACATAAAATTTATTATTTACATACATAAATAAACAATAAATAAATTTGCACCGTAACTGGGAATCAAAACCGGAACCTTGAGGTCTGCAGTCTCCGTTCTTAACATCTGACCTACCGATCCGAGATTGTAAGAAGGCTTACAAATTAATGTACTTATTTCTTTTGCTTAGTGAAAAATTGGAAACAAGCTTTTGTCTCCCTCTCTGTTGAAAAAATGCACGCACACAGCATTTTTTATTTCAGCCTGAAAAACTATCCGCAAAGAAGGAATTAAATTTTGTTTTTAAATATTTAAAATTTTAGAGTCAAGTCATTTTCCTTTATAAATTTATCGTAAAATGAGCACCCACTTCGGTTATCCTACTAACGGTGCTTCCACACAGAATGCGATAAATTATGTGTATAAGCATCAGGAATGATATTATTTTGTTTTTGTTAAATAATATTAACCGAGGAGTCATTTCGAATTAAAATCCAAGTAGTATTATAGTATTATGCACGAAAATGTGTGAAAAGCACGGTTGAAATCTATGATATAATGGGAGAGGGGGGGGGGGGGTAACACTGGTCAAAATTTCTGGGAAATGTCGACGGGTCAGATCCAGGCTATTTTTAGAACATTCCAGAGTGTCCTATGGAGGGGGGGGGGTGAATTACCCACGCTATAGAACCGACCTTATGTTATATTCAGGTTTTCTAGTTTGGAAGAAAGATAAATAGTTAATTCGTTGTTTCCCAAACAAAATGGCGGAAAATTAAACGTCTGCCATTTTTCCGACCTCACAAATGAGTAAGTAAACCCAAATAAATTGTTTTGGACTAATTTCAAATTTACCTTAAATTGGAAAATTACTCCAAAACAATTTATTTTAGGTTTACTTACCAATTTGTGAGGTCGGAAACATATTAGAAAAATGCACCTGATTCATTCTCTGCCATTTTGGCTGGGAAACAACAAATTAACTATTTATCTTTCTTCCGAACTGGAAAACCTGAATATGACACAAGGTCGGTTCTATAGCGTGGGTAATTCAACCCCTCCCCCCCTCCATAGGACACTCTGGAACGTTCTAAAAATAGCCTGGATCGGACCCTTGTAAGGTTGCTCTATTTGACACGTTTAGAGCACACTCATCAAAGCTTTTGGTAAATTTATATTCTTAAACCCCCCCCCCCCCTCCCCCCGAAAGATATCAAGTGCCAGTAAAAAATATCTACGAAAAAGTTATCTAAATATATATATATATTATATATATATATATATATATATATATATATATATATAAGTACTTGAAAGAATTAAGTTTTTGTTTTTTTTAATATTACATAACCACAGTTTCATATACTTTAACGATCGTCAGATGCTGTAATGCACGAATTTGAGGTGAAATTCAAACTTATAATTCTTTGAATAGAAAAGTAGACAGTAGGGCGATTGTACAGTATAGTTAACAATTAAAAAGTGGTGAAAAATCAAATAACATAACTTTTACCAAACGTAAGAAAATTGGGCATTTTTAACAAGAACTAACAAAAACAAAAAAGCTGTGAAAAAAAAAACAAATATGCAACACATGTTACGAAAGGCATGATAAGTTACTTTTCTATCTACCTGAATTAGTTTATTTGTGTTATTTTAAAACTTCTTTTTTTTTTTTTTTTTTCAAAACAAACCTGGTGTTCATTCTGTTTAGTTAAAACGAAAAACAAAATGACGAGCCATTAACCCTGCATGATGAGCTTTGATAATCACTCAAAAAATCGACAAGTAAACAAAATGTTGGTAGAAACACATCCAATAAATGTCACCAATCGTGGGAAAATGTAATGTTCTACCAGACTATCAGAACAGATACTGCACTCTGATCTTAGCCAAAAGGCCAAGGTTTATAGAAGGGCCAGTGGATCAATGTTACACAATTTGTAACAAACCGCGAACCTGACGCCTGAAGTCTTAGTCGTTACTGACTGAGCTAACTCACTTAAACCATTCACTGAACCTGCTCGGTTGATTGTGAAACTCTTCAGTCACAGCAGGAAGAGACACAACAACCTAGCTAAAATATACGACCGTAGGGAGGATATTTTGGCTAGTCTATTATATAAATGGCAGTTGTATATGTCCAGCTAAAAGTTTTTTAAAACTACAAAACAAACATCCACAAAGTTGCTATATTCTTGATCGGTGTTGCCCTGGTTAAATAATATCTGAAATTTAAAATAAAATTTATTCATTATTTGAGGCTTAACTGGGCCAAGTTTCATATGGGGAGGGGGGCGGTTTTTCAGCCATTTCCGATGTTATCTATTATATAAATGGGAGGTGAATGACTTACATTATTTTTATTTTGAATAGAGAGTAATGGGCAGAGGTGAAAGAGGGGTAAGGGAGAGGGATGTGGAAAAATGGGGAAGGGGAAAGAGAGACGGGTAGAGAGAGGTAGATGTTTTAATATAAAGATGTTACACACAGTTTTTAGCTTTTTTTTTTTGTAGTCCTAGGCAACACCGGGTAGCCCTGCTAGTGTATATATAAACTACCATTTGTGTTTGTTTATATCTGAAATGAACTATGAAATTGCTGCACTAATTTTTCTTAAATTTGAAAAAGAGGTTCTATACATAACATCTGGTAATATAAGCTATATATAAATATATTGATGATTAAGCTTATATTAAAATATATTTGGAAATATAAATATATGTGATAATTCGCATTAACAAAAATTATTGTACATAAAATGTATTTGAATTTTAAGATTATGGAAATGTTTTTTTTTCTTAATTCAAACCATTTTAAAATCATGTAAGATATAGTGGCCCTATATTTAAAAAAAAAAAAAACAATTTTAAAATTTAACAATTAAAAATTTAAAATATAAAAAAATCAATGTAAGATTAAAAAATTTTTAATTGACAACAGAAAAAACAAATTATTTTACTTCTAAACATATTTCAAAGATTGAGTTTTACTGATGGTCACTATTTTGAAATATGGTGGATCACAATTGCTCAAAGAAAATTGATTTATCTCGCTTGGTTTGAGATAAATTATTTTCCAATCCAGTTCTTTCTTCAACTTTCTTTTGATGTTCCATTATTTTTTTATTTTTTTTTGTGAGCATGTCTTTTAACGTATCAAAACAGCTCTTGTCTGGTTTTCCCTGCTGAAAATGTGTATACATGATAGCTAATATTTATGAATTTCTAATTTCTCACTCAAACATAATCTATATAAATCATCTCAATATCTGCATGGCTTATGCAGATATTTAAACAATCCATGTAGATTATGTTTAATTGAAAAACTAGAAATTAAAAAATGTAATAAAATTACTTAATCTTAGAAGCAAAAGTTCCACTAACTCTAAACACAGAATAAACTTTACTTTGTGATAATTAATAATATTGCACTTAATTAATAATAATAAAAAGGAAAGATCTTTATAGTGCTAAAAATACAAATCAAAATAAATCTAAGATGGAGATCGTTAACAATAGAAAAATGCTATAGACCAAATATCTTGGTTTCCTGAGGGAAAATAAGGTCACCTTTTGTTTGTTTGATCCACTTAAAAGTGAGTAGCACCAAAATCTCCTTCAAACAAAGGAAATATCATTGGCTGAAAAAAAAAGAATAGATAGTGGATAGGTAAGAAAAATCAGAAATTTTGATTGGTTTTAAACTATAGTAGGCCCTGATTAGCTATAAAAACAATCCTAAAATGTAAATCTGTAAAATTAGTATGATTAATTCCCTCTGGAATAAAACGAAATAGCTTACTTGCCATAATTATATTTTATACTACTATTAAGCTCTAGTCATGTATTGAGAACTGTTTGAGTAAATATTTAAAAGAAAATATGTAATATATTTTATAATATAAATGTACATACATGAAATAGTAATATATATGCATTATATAAATTCATTTAAATTCACACAAAAGTTAGGTTAATAGCTCAATAGTGTATACATTACTAGAGCTAAAAATATAATATAATAATTTAATAAATCTTCCGAATTTGTTTAAATAAAAATATTTTAATTTGGTAAGGAAAAAAATTTGTTTTTTCCGGAATAAGTATTTTCAGAGAAAAACTGATGCAAAATAAAATATATTCCTGCCAATAACATAATGGATGGAAGAAACAAAAGAAAAAGGATAATTTGAATCAAGTATCGATCTGTCAGACGGTTTGCTATTTGGTTCTGACTTTGAAAATCCAGCAAGATAACTTTATATGTTAGATATGTATGCTTTTGTATCTATATTAAATTCTCGTCTATGTCGGCTGATTATTTTTATTGACAATTGATATTGGTCAATCAGTGACAGATCGATTGAGTTCTGGTTATCGAATAGGATTCGTTTTTTCTTTTTTGTTGCTTTTTTGCCTGAACTCTCGTTGTTTTTGCTTGTTAACAGGCTCAATAAAGAACTTGTATAATTACATCACCATTGTCCTACCATAGATGAAAAAGACAAACAAAAAGTGTTGTTCATTCATTTAGTTGCAAAATAGAAATTGTTAAACCATTTTGTTTGTGCTTTTTATTCACCCGACTAATTTCGGATAATTATTGGACGCGGGAATTAATGAAGCTCTTTGGAAAGTAAATAGCCAATTTCTGGCTCGTGTTCTATTCAGCGGGACAATGGATGAAAAGTATTTACGCTTCAGTGAGATCCTTATCCTTCATTGGATAGTATTTAACTAAGAACGGAATGGGGTGGGCGGTGAAAAGGGTGAGGTTTTGTTGACATTTATGTCAGCTCCCACATCTAACTATGCATATTCTGAACAGCAGTGGTAGGAGAAAGAAAAGACCAAAGACAGGGTTGATAAATAAGTAGGATAGTGTTACCACTACCCAAGTTTATGTATATTTACTTGACTCTGTTCTAATAAAATTCCTTATTGATAAAGTTTCATAAATGAAACGAAATATCCAAAAATAAATCAGCATGAACTTGTGTTAATTCTTTTTGTTCTCTGTAGTTTGTTGTTCACGCATTTTCCTTCTTTCTTTTTATACCTATATATTCTGGCGGATATTGATCCGTTAAACATAATCATCATCATCAGTTTAACGTCCGATTTACATGCTGGCATGTGTTGGACGGCTTTTAGAAATTGACTTCCGAACTAACATATTGGCCAGCTCTTTATTTATCTCTTTTTATCTCCAGTCCATTCTTATCACTTCCTTCCATATTTTATTTGGCCTTCTCAACTGTTCTACATCTACTAACTCTCATTCATTCTTTCTATGTGGCCAGACCATCGAAGTCTCCTCTTCTGCACACATCTCTCTATACTGTCCAGATGTAATCTTCTTCTGAAGTAATCAGATCTAAGTCTGTATTTAAAACTCACATTACACATCTCTCGTATCGTTCTCATATAATTTCTCTCCATCCAATGCTCAACCCTCACTGGCCATGTTTCACTTACATACATCATCACACTGCATACACATGCCTGATATACACTTCCCTTGGTCGACAGTGGTAATGCTCTGCTGGTTTGTTATGATTAAAGTTCTATCCACTTATTCCATCAACTAGCAATCACACTGGTATATGCTCTACCCTGTGCTCCAATGATATCACCAAGGTAACAAAACTTTTGAACAACTTCAGTTATCAAGTTATCTTGTCAGATTTTCAAAGTTAGACCCAAATAGCATTTAAACTGACAAATCAAACTTTGCTTCTGACTAACCAATTTTTATTTGATATTGTTGTATCATGTTATTGGCAATATAAGAACATGTTTGGTCCAGATGACTACTAATAAGAAACTTTTTTTTCGATAATCACCTACAAATAACGATCAACAAAGGGATAATTCATATTTTACATTAAAGAATATAACAGGAGTTGTCTACCTTATGTGCGAATAAATAAGAATTAAAAACTAAAATGATTTCACTACATCCCGGGCAACGTTGGATAGGTACAGCGAGTATTTTCTTCTATCTATATATAAAGTCAATGTTTGTTTGTGTGTTATATAAATCGATGTTAACAGTTAGAACATTCAAATAAGTTTCAATAAGGGTAAAATTTGTCACAGAATCTAAAGACCCCATTGAAATTTTCCTTTGATTCCATTTGGGGTCATTAGGGGCAGTTATCGGTTAGGTCCATAAAATAACTTAAATATATTAGAAAGTAATGAAACGAAATTCATTTTTTTAAATAGATTTTCTTCGTTTCATAAAACAAAAATTAAATTAAACAAAGAATATCTCTGAAGAATGTATTAAAAAAAAAAGTTTAAACATTTAAATAGTTATTTTTATTATTTTTACGATTTAAAATAAATAAAAACAAATTTGTTAAAATCATTTGCCATTTTACACCCATCAGAAAGAAGTGTCAACAAGTAGTTGCTTTTTTTTAAGAAAACACAACTGTGCTAATAGGTTTTTTTTCTTAATTACTTAACCTCATATTGCAAATGTTATTTTTAACTTTTCTTTCTTGGCAAAAATTGTAAACATGACTATATTTGAAATTATTTCCGACCAGCAATACATATACTGCTTGTATATATGTGTATATATATATTCCCAAAATTACAGATATTCTCTCCCTTTGCTGCTTTTAGCATTTTTTTCGCTCGTGAAAAAGCCTGCAAAACATTGAGTTCTTAGGTCTTTCGCTGTCTCCTTTTTAATTCATACCGTCGGATTATTTTATCCTTTCATATATATATATATATGAAGTATTAAATTCAAAATAATACTATTCTATGATTTAATAACAATTGTGTAACAAAAATTGTTTTTACGCATGTTTCTAGAGGAGTTGAAAGTAAACAAAGTTAATTCAGGCTGTTTACCCCAAATAGCAATCCCTGATCATCAGGAAAACGAACAAAAGACACATCCAAATGTGCTCCGGAGAAGAGCACAGAAAAATGGCACAGGGATGATCAGAGAGTTCAAACCAGTAGACTTAAAATGTTAAACACAGCGACACAGCCTGGATTACCTGTGAAAAAAAAAATGTTCGGAAATTTAAATTAAATAATAGATTGGTATACTTTTGAATTTAATACTTTACTTATTCTAAACTCTATTGAATATTCTAACTATTGAGCTTAATCTTTGTATTTGGAAACAGATTTCTATGTGAATCGATTGGAACTATATAAAAGTTTTTTATATTATTACTTCATATATATATATATATATATACATATATATACTGGTTGGTTGCATTCAAATAACCGAAAGGAAGAAAGAAATCAGTCCACAATCATATTTTATTTATGATTGTGGACTGATTTTTTGGTCATTGGAATGCAACCAACCAGTATATATGCTCTGAAGCCGGAAACCTCATTGAGCTTGCTTTTTGAAATACTTTGGATGGTATTATAAAGGATATATATCTTACAAATATATATATTTTTTAATCAACCTCTTTGATATCTTGCCTGGAGCTATTTTAGACTTGTTGACTTGGATGAATAGTTTTACTAAAAAGTATGTTTTGGGCTGATGTATTTGATGTTTTATATACCTTTATGTATTTTTATATATATTCTTTTATATATTTTTTCAAAGTTTAATTTTTATTACCTGCAGTAATGTCATTGCGGTAATGGTCCTCTGAGGAGAAGATTTTTCTTTGAAAACTCATGAGTTAAGGACTTTAAAGAACTTTGCCTGAACATTGAATTGTAATAAAATTTGATTTGCACCTTATTTTATTCTTTAACTTTATATATATATATATATATATATATTTGTGTATTTAAGCAGCATTTTCTCATTTATGCAAACATTGTAAAAATAACAGAATTCGTCTGTTTAATTATACCTTTTTTTTTTTTTATAAATTTTTCTGATAGTCTTTTTTGTATTAAAATCAAAAAAAAATAATAAATGTTCCATAGGTTTCACGAACGTTTTCGATTCTTCCTCAAATCATCCTCAGGTGTCAAAAGCAAATGAACAAAGAAGCTGGAGAAAGAAGAGAATTTTTTAAAAGACGGCGGAGAAACGAGCATAGAACATTTTCCGCATTTTGACACCTGAGGATGATTCGACAAAGAATCGAAAACGTTCGTGAAACCTATGGAACATTTATTAATTTTTTTGATTTTAATCCAAAAGAGACCATCAGAAAAATTGAAAAAATGGAAAAAGGTATAATTAAACAGACGAATTCTGTTATTTTCAACAATGTTTGCATATATATATATATATATATATATATAAATCGATTATGTTCCAAGTCTGTGGACCCCAGGCTATAAAAACGATGTTCCTTTAAATGCTGTATCTCATTGTTTACAAACGAGTGTTTGGTATTGCTAATATGCAATGCAGCGAGTAGTACAAGCAGGACAGGGCATTCATTCCTCTGCCGATTTCACAATTTCCTTCTTTTCTTGTTGGTTGGTTCATTTATTCCATCATTCGTTCTGTTGGCTCATATCCAGCCTGCCGTTTCCTTGTGTATGTATTACCGAAGCAAAATCTTGCCGTTATTGAAGACCAAATCTATTCCCTTCCCACCTCCTTTTTATCGCCTCCGTTTCACATTCAAAAAAAGATGCAAATAAAAACGACGCACAAAATCAAAGAACGATTATTCTTAAGATGTGTCCAATGCAATCGGTGCGTTTAGTGATGAAAAGCCTATTTCAGCCTTAAACTTGAGAGACAGACGAAAATTCTATTTCTTCAAACTTAAGTGTGACAGACAGACGTAAATTCTATTTCAAACTTAAGTGTGACAGACAGACGAAAATTCTATTTCAAACTTAAGTGTGACAGATAGACGAAAATTCTATTTCAAACTTATTCTAAATAATAATTATTCAATAATAATAATTTTTAATAAACACTGTTGTATGTGACAGACCGACAAAAAATTGTATTTAAAATTTAAGCGTAACAGACCAATTGGTAGACAGATTGCTGGACAGAGCCTCTTATAAAAACCATAGATGCATGTAAGAAAAAATGTTTAACCATGAAAATGCTATTTCAAATTTGAAGTATGATGGACAGGCTGTCGTATCGGTGCATCAGGTATATTGAAGCAGTTGGCTCCCAAAATGGCTGCCAATTTTTATTGACTAGTTTTGTCTGATTTTCCAAGCTGTAACAGGGCAACTTAATCCACTACATTAATTTGTTGTCTGATCTTTGCGGATTTATTTCTTTAATAAACACTATTTGATTTTATTATTTGTTTCTTACAAAACAAAACATACCCTCTTTTGACCCTACCACTAACCGGAAGTCAGGGTGGCAATAATAATAATTTTTAATAAACACTGTTTGATTTTATTATTTGGCAGTCATTTTGGGAACTAACTGCTTCAATATAACTAGCACATCTAATAAACCCCGTTCTGCAGTGAAAATCTTATTTCTAACTTGAACTGTTACATAAGTTCCAACAAAATAATATTTCAAATTTAAAGTGTGACAAACGAACCGACGAATTTGAGATTTTAGCTAGGAACAAAGTCTAGTATCTGTTCTGATACTTCACTTCATCTTTTCTGTCCTCGGTTAGTGAAGGAGAAATCCTAGACTGCAGGAATTCTTATTTTTGTCACAATCCAGAGTGCCCCTTTTTGTGGATCTGGATTTTCCCCACATTTAAAACCGACTTTGTGTTTAATTCTGTCCTCGTAGGGAGGCAAGTAAATGGGGACTTTAACTGTGACAGATGAACCGACAGACTAATTGACATGTGTCGATGTATTTAATAAAATGTGTTGAGCAATAAAAATGATATTTCAAACTTACAGTTTGACAGCAGAGATGCGTGCCAGCTGAGGATCTATATTCGACAATCAATCCGATAAACAGGGGCTGTCTTGACAGCTTGCCGGGATGAGGTATGGTTCAGCTTGGTCCTAGGAGGTTCACCCTCTCAGGCCTTACCTTATCATTTTAAGGGAGCATGGTTTATTGCCGATCACTTGAGGCACCACTACCATCAGTCTGTTCACGGCTATTTTTGTACCAGCTAGTGTTCCCTTGGGGGAGCTGGCTTTTTCCACGTTACGGACTTGTGCCACATTTTGTAAATGCCGTCTTGGACAAACAAACAAATAAAATGCTATTTCAGATTTAAGCTTGACTGACAGACAGACAGAGACTCTTATAGAGATGTGTGGATGCATCTAAAGACAAGGCAAGATATTAGATTTGCACAAATCAATCTGTTGAAGAAGATCAGAGGCAAAGAAGCCTGCTTATCCCCTTCCCACCCACTGCCCCTCATCTTATATATGCATCAAGGGTGGTAGAAAGGGAGGGGGGGGGTCCATATTTTCAGTTTCTTTTGATTTTCCCATTACTCTATCTCCATTTTATCCAGCTTCTCTCACCACTTGTTTTGTGGAGGTGCTGACTATGGAACTGGCAAGGCGAGTGTCGTTGAAAATCAAATCAAACGTACAGCCTAGCGCAGGGATTGAAACAGCGACCTTCAGTTAACCAATTAGAAACTTAATGTTTTTAGTGCATCTGTCACCCCTGTTTATTCGAATAGATTTGGGCATTGGAACTCTATAAAAGACAAGGCATATAGTCATCTACAAACAGACTGTTTTGCTATATCTGTTCGTTTTATTTTTTCTTGTGCATTCTTTTACTTTATGTTCCTATCCTGTTTGAAGGACATAAATATATCACACACCAACACTTATTTAAAATAGAAGAACCCCTTGATATATCATGTTAACTATGTTCAGAACTATACATGATGAAACATATTGACAGACTCATGCGACTTCCAAGAAGTCAGAACTAGGCACTAAAGGGCAGATAACCTGGGAGATCTGTTTCGAAATACTGAGCCTCATAATATCTTAGTTTATCAGAGAGATTTTTTTTTTTAAGTAAAACATCAACGGAACTAGAATGTTCCTACAAATTTTATGAAAAAAAGAAAATGTATTCATTGTCTTTCAAGACTGAATGGCGGCCATGATCCCGTGTCCTCTAAAATAGTCCCAGTTGATTGGGCATGACAATTCTCTTTGACCAATTTTGGCGGGATAAAGATGAAAAGCCTTATTTCATTCTCTTTTGAATGTAGTCTTCATTCAAACAGTATGCATTTACTGAGCCGTCCTTGTGAAATTTCTTTTACATATGCTGTCATACTAAACAGACATCTAAGCACCGTAACAGACAATCAATCGACTGCGATATTTCGAAAATGTCTCTTGACTACAAATGAGTGAGGGAGATAAACTCAAAGCTAATAATTCATATGAAGAGAAATGATATGAGAATGATACGATAGATGTGTAATGCGAGTGTTAAAGACAGGTTTAGATCTGATGACCTCAGAGGAAGAGTAAATATAGACAGTATAAGATGTGTGCAGAAGAGTAGACTTCGATGGTAAGGCCAAGTTGAAAAAATGGACGAAAGTTTTTTGGGTTGGTAGATGTAGAACAGTTGAGATAGCAGGGTCAGTTCACAGGGAAAGGCTAAGGAAAACATGAAAGGAAGTGATAAGAATAGATTTGATAGAAAGAGGAATAAATGAAGACGTGACCAGAGATAAGTTAGTTTGAAAATCAATTTCTAAAAGCCGTCCAACACATGCCAGCATGTAAGATGATGATTAAACCGATGATGATGATGATGCTCATCATCGGTTCTTTTTTACTAACATGCAGGTTGGCTGGCCAGCTGCATGTATGACAGATCTCATTCCAAGAAACTCTATAATGATGAGCAACTGCAGAGAGATTCAACGCTATGCGATCTCTCTGCAGCAATTCTTTCCAAGGCAACTTAGGTTGGCCTCTCCACTGCCTACCGGGCACTTCCAAATCTTGAGCTATCTAGAGAGTACCACACAAGCATTCCACGCGTCCATACCAATGATGACGATAATAATAATGATGATGATGCTATTTCTCAACATCCAAACACTCTGACAAAAGGTTATTAAAATATACAATCTATTCCGATGGATACTACACCCCATAGACAGGTATTGTCTTGGCCTTCGGGTCCTGATTTACGCTGGTCTATCGGTCTGATCTATCCTCTGCAGTTCTAGGAGGTCCACCCTCCCAGGCTTTGCCTCCCTTCTTTGGGGAGGAGTAAGTTTATTGCTTACTGCCTGAGGCGCCCCTACCAGGGAATGCCGACGGGACTGCCCAGGCAATTTTTTAATGGCGAGAGTGGTCACCTTCTCGAGCGCTGGCTTTTCAAATCCCACTTTCCCGACCTTGTGTCACATCTTACCTTGTGGGAGGAAGATAAATAAAACAATCTCTTATAGATAAAATTCCCAAAAAGAGATCATATATTTATCATGTGGGATTTTAATTGTAAATTTGGTCAATTGCACAACAGAAACTTCTTGCCCATTTTTGTATTCAAAACAACTTGATAACAACCAATATACAAAATTTAAGAAAACATGGGCATCACCAGACATCAAAACAAAAAACTCAATTGATTTTATTGACACGTAAACCCTTATTGATTAGGGAGCTCAGAATGAAACATTGCTGACATTTAAGATCACAAGATGCTGAGAGTTAAAATATGATTGAGTTTTGCTTGATCAAAAGAAAGCACGTTGAACTCCTAATTATGGTCTAAAATTGAACAATGAAAAACGTTAACTTTTCAAAATGCGCCCAAGTGAACAGATGTCTAATCAACCCAGAAAACATACAAAAGCATGCCAATCGATTGTTGATGTTCTAGAAGGAATGGTGGCAGGGTACAGAAAAAGAGGTAACCCACAGAGAAGTTCCAGATCAATGACTCAGTTAAATAAAGAGACATGAGGTATTGGTTAGGGTTAATTAATGATTACAATAAAAACAGAAAACGTTTGATGATGATACATTCACAAAAATCAAATTGATTTTAATTTGTAAACCTTCAACGAGATTACATTTATTAGATCGCTCAACACTCGTGACATTTAAGATCACAAAATGCTGAGAGAGAAAGTAAAACAGGCACGTTTAGCTCCAAAACTTATCTAAAATTGAACAACGAAAAACATAAACTTTGCGAAATGCACCTAAGTGACCAGATTTCTAATATCAGATCTGTAATTAAGAAAAAAACATATACAAAAGCATAAACGAATCGATTGTTGATCTAGTATGTTTAGAAGGAATAGTGGAAGGGTGCAGAAAAGAAATAAACCACAGTGAAGATGGTGTGATAACGTATGTTCGTTGGACTGCCAGATCAATAAGCCAGCTAAACTTGCAGACAGTTAATGGCTGATAGAGCATTTCTGCAGTATGCAAAGAAAACGGTTGATGATTGATATAACTTGGTTAGAAGTTATAATAACAAAAATAACCAGAGTGTAAGGTCTTTAAAAGAGGATGGTTTATTACAACGTATATCTTGTACAAAACAATGAATACCGTCGAATAAGGTTCACCATGCATACTACTGTTTTTATATATATATATATATATATATATATATATATATATATACTACAGAGTAGTACACTTATCAGTCTTGAGGGGAGTCAGGTATCCTATCACAACAATGATGATGACAATTGGAAAACAACGCTTTCTGTCATTAAATAATGAACCTAGGTTGATATGCCATAAAAAAAACATTTTGTAAGAAATCATTTACACTAGATAAACTTATAAAATTCAATTTTCAAAAATAATGATCCATGAAAAAACAAAAACTTTCTCTCGCCTCTCCTTTCTCCCCCTCCCTCTTCCCTTTCTCCCCCTCCCTCTTCCCTTTCTCCCCCTCCCTCTTCCCTTTCTCCCCCTCCCTCTTCCCTTTCTCCCCCTCCCTCTTCCCTTTCTCCCCCTCCCTCTTCCCTTTCTCCCCCTCCCTCTTCCCTTTCTCCCTCTTCCCTTTTTTTCCTCCCTCTTCCCTTTTTTTCCTCCCTCTTCCCTTTTTTTCCTCCCTCTTCCCTTTTCTTCCCCTTTCTCTTCCTCTCTTCCCCTTTCTCTTCCTCTCTTCCCCTTTCTCTTCCTCTCTTCCCCTTTCTCTTCCTCTCTTCCCCTTTCTCTTCCTCTCTTCCCCTCTCTCTTCCCCTCTCTTCCACTCTCTCTTCCACTCTCTCTTCCCCTCTCTCTTCCTCTCTTCCACTCTCTCTTCCACTCTTCCACTCTCTCTTCCACTCTCTCTTCCCCTCTCTCTTCCTCTCTTCCCCTCTCTCTTCCTCTCTTCCCCTCTCTCTTCCTCTCTTCCCCTCTCTCTTCCTCTCTTCCCCTCTCTCTTCCTCTCTTCCCTTCTCTTCGTCTCCTCTTTTAATTATTTACAACATTACTCTTATTCAACCTTGATTTACAGTATTCGCCCTTCTACCTACCATCTAAAAAAAAATCCATGTACAGATAAAGTATACATGGTGAAAAGCAAGCAAGATAACAAACATTATACTTATTTTTTAGTAGTAGTACTACTTTAATAGTAATATAGATTATTTTTTTATTTTTTAACTTCCTCCCTCTCTCTGTCCCCTTCTCTTTCCTTCTCTATTATTTACATCATCCCATTCCTCACGCCACTTATCATTTGCCCTTTATTTACGTTATTCACCCTTCCTCCCACCATCTAAAAAAGTTGTGTACAGTGACAAGCAAAAAAAGATAACAAACAACATTATAGTGTTTTAGTAGTAATATATATATATATATATATATATATATATATATATATATATTATTAATTCAATTCCAAAGACCATGTAAGAAGCAATCCAAAGACATAATTTATATTAGTTCCTTCCTGGTGATACCAGATCAGGCTGCCCTGTGGCTCCCTGAGACGAAATTCACCTACATTGACGTTTTTTTTTTTTTTTTTTTTTTTTTTTTTTGTAAAACTTAATTATGTTCTACAAAACCAAAACCAAAAACAACAGCCCCTCTCCCTTTCTCCCTCCCCTTTTTTATTTTATTTTTAGAACTTGAAGCATAAATCTTTTACTATAATGACCAGATTCGGCATTAAATAACCCAAAAAGGGTTGATATGCCGTAAAAAAAAACTACCAAACCAAAAACGATGATTAAACATTTGAAGATATAAAGAACTTGAAGCATAAAAACTTTTACTATAATGACCAGATTCGGCATTAAATAACCCAAAAAGGGTTGATATGCCGTAAAAAAAAACTACCAAACCAAAAACGATGATTAAACATTTGAAGATATAAAGAACTTGAAGCATAAAAACTTTTACTATAATGACCAGATTCGGCATTAAATAACCCAAAAAGGGTTGATATGCCGTAAAACAAAACTACCAAACCAAAAACGATGATTAAACATTTGAAGATATAAAGAACTTGAAGCATAAAAACTTTTACTATAATGACCAGATTCGGCATTAAATAACCCAAAAAGGGTTGATATGCCGTAAAACAAAACTACCAAACCAAAAACGATGATTAAACATTTGAAGATATAAAGAACTTGAAGCATAAAAACTTTTACTATAATGACCAGATTCGGCATTAAATAACCCAAAAAGGGTTGATATGCCGTAAAACAAAACTACCAAACCAAAAACGATGATTAAACATTTGAAGATATAAAGAACTTGAAGCATAAAAACTTTTACTATAATGACCAGATTCGGCATTAAATAACCCAAAAAGGGTTGATATGCCGTAAAACAAAACTACCAAACCAAAAACGATGATTAAACATTTGAAGATATAAAGAACTTGAAGCATAAAAACTTTTACTATAATGACCAGATTCGGCATTAAATAACCCCAAAAGGGTTGATATGCCGTAAAACAAAACTACCAAACCATATTAGTTCCTTCAATTCTTTATTTCTGAACTTCAGTGAAGATTTATCATTTACATTTTCGTTTTAAATACAACAACAATCAGTTTTTCCATGCTAATCTATTAGTAGACCTACACGTGTTTCTTGGTGGATAAATTAAAAAAGAACAACAAAAAAAACTAACATTTTCCTTATAAAAAACCTAATATATATATATATATATATATATATATATATATATATATATATATATATATATATATGTAGATTAGTATTTATGCTTTAACATTAATTCATCAAACATTACAATTACGTGAGTAACGTTACACTCGGAAAAGAAACAAATTAAACTTAACATAAAACCAACATGTTCCAAAAGCATACATTACCGAGTTGCTATGTGACATTGTTAGATTCAATCAGTAACCTGAGTTAACCACTTACTGCATTTTGTTTTGCTTACATGTGTTATGGTCAGTAATTACTTTCTCTACAGCAAATAGAAAACAAATCAATTAATTAGTTACAAAGGATTATTTAGTAATCGATACAAGGTGTTTGGGAAGTCGATGGCATAACTTTGGGATTATGTTCTATATGTGTACATAGGTCCGGAAACGCTTGGTTTCTGAGTTAGAGGCAATTGAAACAAATACTGATGAAGATTCTTTATTGTAAACTAGCAATGCAACTCAGCGTTGCCCGGAGAAGTAATGAGTAATTTATTTTATCAATAACAACTGATTTCTTACCGTTGTCACATGCAAGGAAATGAATGAATAACTGGTAATACCAGTTTTTTGTGGTGTTCGCCCAGTGTTGGGCATTTCGCCTTCCACTGAAAGTAGAAGTTTATGGGGAGTACAAATTCATATGAAGTCCCCAGTCAGCATGTATTTCGCAGTTAGGAGAGATGACATACAGCGCCTAGCATTTCCAAATGGTCACCAATTTTGTACTTGCTAGACTCAACGTCGCTTAACTTCGGTGATATAACGGGGGAACAGGTGTGTGAACGTGATTATGCCGTATGCGAGGAAAATCTTACTGTAAAATAATGAAACAATTAATCGAGGTAAAACTTACAAAAGTTTTACTTGAAAAAATAAACTAATCTGCTCTCTATCTCTCTCTCTCTATCTCTATCACTATCTTTCTCTCTCTTTCTTTCTTTCTTTCTTTTGTAAATAAAGCATCTGTGTGCCGTAGATTAATTCCTATTTTAGTCATAAAAATATTAAGAACAAAGGAATATTTTTTTCTGTGTCTATACTAAAAGTGAAAGAAATTAGTTCCTTTATTTTTATTATCAGTTATTAAGATTAAGCCTCCCTTCTTTGCACATAAAAATGAATTTGCATGCATGATTATTAAAGCTAGTCAGATACATGTGTACATTCACTTTTATTATATAAATATCTAACATGTACAGCGTGCGTGATAATGCACTGTTATTTTTATATGTGGAATAGATAAACACTACCCCCATGACAGGATCACAGGTAAAATAAGCCTGGGCCTGGTGTTGCCACATACACCAACAAGAAAAAAAGAAAGATCTGAACGCCGTGATCAGGAGAGGCTCCTTTGCTAGCCAACATGGGGTACTCAGTCGGCATCCTGCGAATGTTGGCCCTTTTTATTTCAGTTAACAGAATACAACAGACCAAATATGGGTAAGTAAATATGATCAGCACAAATTAAAAATTAAACAGAAGAAGAAATGAACCTCCCCCCCAAAAAAATGAGACTAGTAATGGAATGCTATTACAATAGCAAACTCTGCACCCAAAGAGACTCCTTTACACGTATAGG
The DNA here is from genome assembly GCA_963556195.1 of Sepiola atlantica. Taxonomy (NCBI): domain Eukaryota; kingdom Metazoa; phylum Mollusca; class Cephalopoda; order Sepiida; family Sepiolidae; genus Sepiola; species Sepiola atlantica. The sequence continues at coordinate 125,638,906 of OY744519.1, read as the reverse complement.
ACATAATTCCAAAGTTATGCCATCGATTTTCCAAACACCTTGTTTATTACTAACACTCTTATGTTATCTTTCTTGCTTGTCACCATGCACAATTCATCTGAAGTGGTGATGAAATGGTATGATATAACTAAAAGAGAGAAAGTGAAAGAAAGAGAGGGGGGAGAGAGAGAGGGCGGTCTATTATAACATTTCAATGTAAACCTCTGTTTCAACACTGCCAATTATGTTGCGTTAAGCAGAGCCAAATGGAAAGAAAATGTTACGTATTTACATACATTATTAAATATTTAGGAAGACTTTTTGAAAATTTAAAAAGGGTTTGTTTCATCAATGTTTGGAAATTCCAAAAGGGTTCGTTTCATCAATGTTTGGAAATTTCAAAAGGGTTTGTTTCATCAATGTTTGAAAATTCCAAAATGTTTTTTTCATCAATGTTTGAAAATTTCAAGAGTTTCATCCATCAATGTTTGAAAATTTCAAGAGTTTCATCCATCAATGTTTGAAAATTCCAAAATGTGTTTTTCATCAATGTGTGAAAATTCCAAAAGGGTTTTTTTCATCAATGTTTGAAAATTCCAAAAGGGTTTTTTTCATCAATGTTTGAAAATTCCAAAAGGGTTTTTTTCATCAATGTTTGAAAATTCCAAAAGGGTTTTTTTCATCAATGTTTGAAAATTTCAAAAGGGTTTCATCCATCAATATTTGAAAATTCCAATTTTTTTTTGTTTCCAGCGGTTCCTGACCGCCCCCTATCACAACGCCTGTCCAATCCACAAACTACGGTGCCTGCCGGCATTCAAATGCCTGATATCATTAATCGCAACAGTCTGGGCTACGGGACCACCCCACGCACCTCTCATAGCAGTATAGGAGAGGACACATACCCTCCGCCACCTGCTTCACCAATTAATATGGCAACAAGCCAAACAAATGGTAAGTAACGCTTTGATTTTTAATATCTTTGACAAATTTTGGGTGCTCTGAAAATATACTCAAGCATACTATTATAATTTTAATTTTCTGATGGTATTATATATATCAGATTTTAGCTCGAGAGCAGTAACTAGATTTAATTTTTCCTAAATTTAAATAGGCAGATATGTATACGAACAGATAAGTTAGAAATGTTATAATTTTGAATTACAGCAGAAGGTGCAAACCAATGCACAAAATCGTTTGTTTGGCATATATAATCCTTTGATTGATAGTCTTAGGTGTCTCATTGGCTAAATGAAGTGACATATTTCTTTGGATGAAGGAACATTCTAGAAAGTTTTTATTTATGATTTGATTTTATAAAGGACTAGCATGGCTACTTGGCAACACATAATTTATATCAAATTCATTAGAGTGAAATTCTCTAGTCAAGTTTTAGCGTTTGTTACTTTTTTTTTAGATATTACTTTCTTGTAATGGACACTTTAAAGTTAAATTTCAAAGGCTGAGACGTAAAAGCAGTTTTCAGCCGTCATCAGCAACAGACATTTTCCTGCCCCAAAAATAAGACTTTCAGTATTTCTTTGATACAAAAAGCATAAATGAACCATAATTAAATTTTGTCAACCTTTTTAATCCAGTATTAAAGTTTTTTTGAGCAGGTTTTTTGTGACCTATATAGTAATAAACTTATATGTATTAAAAATGAATAAAACGCAGGTCGTTATGATGTAATAAATGTTTGTGACATAAAACAGAATCCGAAAAAAACATCCATAAATTTTCTTTTTTTAGTCAATGAAAATGCTATAAATACGATGTTACCACCGGTGAATAGCAAAATATTATCTGTTATAAAATTAGTACCCTGTCATTTAGGTAGTAGTATCAGGACATGTGACTGTGCAGGTGAAAGCTCCTTCGTTTTTCTCTATGTCTGACTTTTTTTTTAATCGATGAGGACTAAAAATTAAAATCAATAAATAGATTAAAAATAAATAAAATTGTTTTTTAAAACACGGATCAATAATTGGGCTAAATTACTGACAAAATAGTTTTTTTATCTCCCTTTTGTTATTAAGACTATTCTCGTCATTGAAATTGGGGAATCCTTGTCTGTACTTTATATATAAGAGATATGAAGGATTTGCTCTAGTTCTGTCATCATTATCTCAAGTCAATTATATTGTTGCTTAATGGACTGGAAAGCAGAGAATTGTTAATTCTCTTCCAGATTGAAATGTAGATGGCATCAAAGCTATACAAATCTAATTGCCAATGCAAAACTTGACACATCTCAATTGCTAGCTTGTAATACTCTATGGTTTTGATGCATCCTCTCAGCCCAATACCCTCAGTATTGTGTATATATATATATATATATATATATATATATATATATTTGAAAACTATGTTACCTGACGATTCAATTGGGTATAGATTTTTTTTTAATGTAAAAAATAAGCCCATCTGGATGAAACTGTGGTATGTTTCTGAAATATGTAACATAGTTTTCAAATAAATTATATTAGCTCTCACTTCTCTGTGATTGAGCACTTTATTGATTTCTTTTCAATATAACCTGACACTATATATATATATATATATATATATATATAATAAATGCGTACAGATTGCAATTCAGGTTTTTCCTGCCTGGAAAATTACCTCTTTTTTTACGAGCACTCAGAATATAATCTCCAAGAAATAAATGCTTTGAACACTTGGAATATTATATATATCTTGGTGGTAGGCCAAAACAATTGTATGCTGCAAATAAAAAATATTATTTTTTGGTGAGAACTTGTTCTCACCATGTTATGTGGTTTGAATAACATTAAAATATTTTTTATTACAGCTCTAGTCCCACATTATTGAGCTATTATAAAACTTTGTGTTATAATATTTATATTTGAAATATAAAGTTTTTTTTAATATATATATTAGAAGAATACCCATCCAAGGACAGGTAAAATTAATTTCCCGAATAGAACAGTTCTGCATCACTGTTATGTCACCTTACGAAGACTGAAATCAAGATATAATGCTAATAAACCTTATGTCTAGAATCCTTATTCCAATTTTGGTCCAAATCCATTTTGATTCTAGAAAACGTATAAAATTTAAGGCTTAAGCTTAAGGGGTCTTAAGAAGAAATTGAAATTCATGGAAGCTTAACTGGTGTCTAATGACCATGGATCAAACTTAATGCAAATCTGAAATATTTCAATTTTGAAATGGGAGGTTGTGCACATATTATACCCTTTAAAAACCCTTTAAAATACTTCAAGGAAACTGAAATTCTGCAGGGGAAGGCCAAGGAAAACATCAGAGGAAGTGATAAAAATGGACTTGAGAGAAAGAGGGATAAATAAAGATTTGGTCGGAGATAGTTTAATTTGAAAGTCAATTTTTAAGGGTCATTCAACACATGCCAGCATGTAAAACGGATGTTAAACCGAATATGATGATGATAGTACCTAATGTTTAAATTTTACAAAAATCGGAGGTATCTGGATTTTCACAAATAAAGTTAAACTAAATATAGTTCACATTACCTACCCTTATGCATAGCAGCAGTGTTTCAAAACCCATAATGATCGATTAATTAGTTTAGGAGTGAATCCTATACATACCAATATATAGACATATACACATACCTAACTTTATATAAATATATATATATATTGTCACAGTAACCCACCGGTTCTTGTAAGCCCACCAAAGTTAAGTGATGTCGACCTTGGTCAGTACTTCTTTGTAATATAGCAGAAAAAATCCCAACAAAATGCCTGATTAATTGAGAATTAAAGTTAAAAATTAAGAGCGTAATATTTATTTATTTTTGTACAGAAAAATTAGTACAACATTCGTACCGTCGGTTTCAAGCACAGAAGGACTTAGCCATCCGGCTCTCTTCAGCTTCTGTTGTCATCTGTTTTGGAAATGTGAAGTCATGTGTCACTCGCGTTTGGACACGTTATTTGCTTAGAGTGTTATTTATTGTAAGGAAGGTTTAATAAGGTTTGAAAAAAAAGAGGAAGGGTGAAAAGTAACAGTTGAGATTTAAACCGGAGAAGATTTAAAGAGATATAAAAAAAAAAATTAAAAAATATTTCTATATAAATTCCGTGAGCCAATATTATGAGTATCGTATATTTGGCCGTTACTGTTTTGGAGTTTAATGATGTGTCTTCTAAAGGAATTAGGGAGAGAAAATGTGTTTAAGGATTAAAAAGGTTAAAAGGAACAATATTAATTAAATTCAAGTTTAAATCCTGGATTAAACGACTTTAAATCAATCCCAAAGGAATTTAAATAAATATATCATCCGGGCGGTTTAAAGGCAGTAACTCTGCAGGGTTTTTGAATGATTTGTATTCGGGATTTAACATTATTAACTAAGGTATAGTGAATACTTATGGAGGTGATAAAATTGGTATGCTGATTAAAACTGGTTTAGAGATAAGAGTAAGGATTGGGTCGGCAAGATTGGATCTGTTTAGGAGATATGGGAGATTAGCATTATGACCGAGAAATGGTGGGGACTTATGGGAGTAATAATAATGTTGTGAAATGGGAGTGTTACCCTCTTAATGACTGGAGAAATATTTTTGGGAAAGTTATAATTATTGCTCTTGAAAAGTAGTGTGGTTATGGGTTGATTAAGGTATTTGTTCGTATTTTTTAATTTTATTTATATTTATGAGGGGTGATAGTCGGGAAAATTTTCAGGAGTGGAAGTCAGTATTTAATGGGGCAATTATGGGGTTATGTATTTGGCGGGGGGGGGGGGGTGTAGCTAGGCTTTTATGTGTATCGGTAAGTCCAGTTTATGAGTAGTACTTGTCTCCTGTGGATGCATCCTTTAAAGATTTCATCTCGAATATTCAAACAGACTGTATTTGTGTCAATGATGGCCCTTAATATATGGTATTTTTCAGCGCCATACAGAGGACATCTATTTATGGCTGGAGAGAAGGATGGTCTTCTCTCAATTACTTTCCATTTTATGTTGAAGGGTGTTTTTTCATCTTTAAGTTGCCATATCCGGGTCGCAAGTGCCGTATTTGCCTTGTTTTTGTATCTGAAGGTGTTTCTGTGTGCGTATAATCTTTGCTTGAAGCTTCCCTGCGTCATACCAATGTATTTTTCTGCTCTACCAGTAGTCTGGTTTGTGACGGTGGCTTCATATCCGAGGGAATCGATTTTGCAATTGTGTTTGTTTGTGTGTATGCATGTTTATATATATACATGTGTGTGTTTATGGTCTCTCTTTTTTTTTTTTTAATTTTCTTATCTTTTAGTTTTCGTTGAGGGTGGGGCATCCTACCGAATGCCAGACATACACCCCTTATTTCAGAGACTCCAACCGAGAGATCTTTTTAAGATTCTAACCGTTCCTTTAGGCACAATTGTTTGGATCTCTCTTGCACTTGGTTCACCGGGTATATTTGGCAGGTAGATTCTGAACTTTTTTTTCATGAGCTCGGTTGTTCCTATAATTAGTGAAATAGTGTAGATCTTCCTAAGATTCCAATTTCTTTTCATGCCGTACATAAGACTTTGATATTTCATTATCTTCTCCCTCACAACTCTGTTTAAGCCAGCATCATTAGGGACACTGACTTAAACTAGAGTTGTTCTGTATGTGTGCTTGTGTATGTTTATGTAGGCATGTGCATATAATTATGTCTGCATACATGTATTTCTCCCTTTGTTTCATTTTACTTCAGCCGAAGTTCTCAGAAATCAGGAGGCCCCTTCCTGGGGGCTAACACTTGACCCACATAGATATTCGAATATTCTATTAAAATTCTCCTTTATTTCTCAAACATTGAGTTAGTAAAGAAGTTAAGAACATTAATTTAATGTATATATATATATATATATATATATATATATATATATATATATGTGTGTGTGTGTGTATATATTTATGCGAATGTGTTTTACTCATTCTTTTTATTGTTAATGCGTGAATATTGATGAAAATAGAACTAGGAATAACAAACAAAAGTGTTATGTGCACTTGTGCATCTCTGCCGATGCAAATATAAATGCAGGGGGGGGGGTTCCTTTTCTTTTTTCTTTTACTGACCATTATTGACCATTATCATATTACACATTCAGCGGTCACTCTGCTCCTCACTGTTTACATTTTCCGGTCATCAGTGGGCCAAAAAAGTGAATACTGCGGAAAAAGAAGTGGGTGTGTCTTTATCTACCGCAGGCTCTTGTCAGCATCACCTCCGCCTTTCCTTTTTGGCCGGACCCCATCAGCACCCATACACTCTTGCCATCTTCCCATCCATCCTTGTCTTACTCCCCCCATCCCGCACCCCTGCACATCTATCGTCCCGGCAACTGGCATTTCCGCTGACTGCAAGTGTCATCATCATCACCAGAACCTCACTCTCCTATCTCTTTTCCTTTCTTCCAGATAACGTGTTCGCAGACAGTGTCAATTTTTCGCAACCCCCTCCTCCGCCATCCTACGGAGGGAACAACGTGCCTTCTCAGGTAAGTTTACCATGTACCTTTTTCTTTTTCTTCTTTCATGGGGGAGGGTCTTTGAAGTGGTGATGACAGTTAGCCCTGCCCTTCTCTGTCAACACCCTAGTTTACTTTTCAGCCCGGAAGTAATGCTCACATATTGATAATCAGTATTCTCATCTTGTAAGCCATTGATAGTGAATTCTTGCTTACCGGTTGATGTTTTGGGGAGTTTTGAGACCTTGTGTCAAACGCATTAAAATTGCTAGTCTTCAAAAGTTCAAGAATATTGGTTACTAATTGTACATAGCCGGCGTTGCCCGGGAGACTTTTTACTTTTATTTTTGTTTCACTTCCCTTTTTTTTTTCTTTTTTTTTTTTAACTATATCAGTTTTTTATTAGTTTTTTTTTAATTTTACTATACCATTTTTTTTGTTAACTTTTTTTTCCTACTAAATTATTTTTTTTTAAAATAGGATTTTGATTTGAAAGTTAAATTTATTATGTTATCATTTGGCCTTAAATTATTAATTGAACCAAATTCTAATAAAACTATAACTAATTGTTGCTAAGGTAATGTTTTATTTCTATTAATAAAATTCTTGGATGTAAAAAGCTTCCAAATCTTCCAAGATTTGCTAAGAATTTTAAAGCTGGTTTAAATGACTTTCTATTCGACAATTTAAATGCTTCCAAATTCTTTTCAAATTTACAAGGGTGAAAAAGTAATTCATTTTTTTTTTTCAACGATTAACAAAATATTAAAATGGCTGACTTGTTTACGAATAAACCGAAATGCATTCTGGGAGATTTAATTTTAAAATTAAATTATTTTTTAAAGTCATTTAAAATTGCATTAAATTTTATTCTATAGCTTTTTTAAAAAATAAATATTCAGTTAATCTCTATATATAAATGTCAATGTCTGTTTCCTATTGAAAGAAAGGTTAGAAAATCTACATAAAAACTAAAAGTGCATTCAGATGGGGACGTGGTCCCGAATCCCTATGTTCCCTCCTAAGGGAGTTATGAGGGTAAAACCTCCTTTAAAACTTGAAATATATTCCATTTTGATTAAATTTAAATCATATGTATAAAATTCTCCAGGGAAGACAATGAAAGTAATCTCGAATCTCTATGTGACCCCCCCCCCCCCAGGGGACTATGGGGGTTGAACCCACTGAAAACTTCAAATACATATATCTGATTTTAATGTAACTTAAACCATATGTATAAGGCACTAATTCAGAAAGATTTCGAAAATTTCAGTTTCTTCCGACTATATTAGGTGGTGAAAAGAGGAGGGGTTAGTAAAAAAAGAAAAAAGTAACATGGTGCTATGAGCAAAGTGAGAAAAAAAACATAGTACTGTTCCTCATTCGATCCCGGGCAACATCGGGTCTTCCTGCTAGTAGTAAATAAGAAATAATATCTAAGTCATGTAGAGGCGAGAAACACAAACACACACACACACAAGAAGTGGTCACACAATTCTAGCTAAAATAAATGATCTGATTTTAATAGATAATTTCTTGTCGAGATAGTTTGCCGTATTTCAGTGTTAGGGAAATTTGAAAAATCCTGAAAAGCGGACAAGTTTATGTTTGAATTTTTTTTTTTTTTTAAATTGAACTTATAAATATCGATTTCTGTTCGTGACAAATTCTGACTTAATAATTAAGAGGAATAATGGAGGATTGATTTCAAAAAAGAAAACGGATATCAGAATATCGTGCTTCATGAGATATTTGAGTTTTGTAGCATTTATCGACAAAAACATTAATCAGTCCCATGATTCTTCCTACTAATGGACCGATCAACATACATACATACATACATATATATATATATATATATATAAGTGTTGGGATGATTAATAAGAATCGAGAATCAGAAAAAAATCGGAACTTTTTGTGGTATTGGTATCGGAAAAATTTTAGCCTAATTTCTGATTCCAAAAACGATTCTTTAAAAAAAAAGATTTTGTTTAAAACCTAGTTTTCCATTACTGGTACTAATGATAAATATTTATTGATTTTAAACTACCAGTAAAACTAAAATTTATAGATCATAATAATGAATTTAGGTAAAAATGGCACCGAAAAAAATGGCCCAGTAAAATAGCACAGGTAAAAATGGCACAAGTGAAAAATATAGATGAAAATCTTACACTAAGTTTATCAAAGAGAATACATTAAGAAGTTTGTTAACTTAAAAAGAAAATTATATCTACATTTAAAATAGATAAAAATATAGATGAAAATCTTACACTAAGTTTATCAAAGAGAATACATTAAGAAGTTTGTTAACTTAAAAAGAAAATTATATCTACATTTAAAATAGATAAGGAATCTCTGCAAACCGCCCCCCCCCCCTCCCCACACACACACAAATGAAATTTTACTTTTTAGGTGATTTTAGAATCCGGATCAGGAAAAATATTGGAATCGTCTCATCACTAATGTGTGTGTAACCTACAATAAATAACATTACATATGAAATGAATAACAAAATTTTAAAATGTTTAATATAAATACAATTTATCCTGTGATGCTAATTATGACGTCCCACTATTTAAATTGTAATTCGTTCCTCTGGAACTGCAGTGTTTTAACGTCTAATGACTTCATTCATTGTGTTCTCAGATGTTTTTTTTTTAATTCTCTTTTCTCCAGCATTTTGTTAATTTGCCTTTTGTCATCTGAAGATGATTCGATGAAGAATCGAAAGTGCTAGTGATACTTATGGAACATTCATTAATTTTTTGACATAAAAAAAGATTATTAGAAAAATTGGAGAAAAAAAAAGTTATAATCAAAGCTGAAAATTCTGTTATGTTTAACAGTGTTAGCTTAAATATATATATATATATATATATATATATATATAGGGAGATGTAGTTTGCTTGAAGCATTGTGTGTAATAGGTATATAGAGGAGTATTAGAAGGCTATCACAATGCAAGAAATAGAAATATATCGACGTTGAGAAGTAAGAGAAAAACAAGTGGGTTTTTTTTGTTTTTATAGTAAATCTTCATTAGTCAAGACTTATACACAATTATCTAATGTGTGTGACCATGTTCCATAATATATTTTGAGGAAATGGTAGGTGTTTCAAATCTCTTGAAATTCGTGTGGACCGGTAATATTGTTAGATTTGAAACACCTACTATTTGATAAAGAGGTCTTTACTCGAAATATATTAATAAGTCTTGACTAATCAAGTAAGATTTACTATAAAAACAAACCAAAAAAACACTTGTTTTTCTCTTACTTCTCAACGCAGACATATTTCCATTTTTTGCATTGTGATAGCCTTCTAATATTCCTCTCTCTCGCTCATATATATATATATATTATATATATATATATAAGTCTCATTCTTGTCTTTTCGGATTTTATAATGTTCCAGCCCCGAAGATAATTATTATCCATTCATTTAATACAGTATTTGTCAAACATGAGTAAAAAGCAAATATTTACTTACTCTAAAAATATACTGCCAGATTTAAATCCATTATTTACTTAATTCATATATATTAATAATTAATAGATGGTCCCATAACTCTCTTTTTCTGAGGAGGGCGGGGTGAATATCCATCATGCAACGTGTCTTGAGTTGATGAAGCCTGACAGCACCTATCTCTCTGCAACCCACATACAACAGCTAGTATTCCCAAATGGTCATCCATTTTAGTACTGGCCAGGCTCAATGTCGCTTAACTTCGATGTGTCAATGTGATTATTACGACCGATAATAGGTTATTGAGACCTTAATTCAAGGATTCGCCTCAGTTCTCTCACTACAACCCTCTTGATGCCTTACATGACTTCAACAGTTTGATTTCCTTGAGCTTAGAACACATTTTAAACATCTGCATTATTTTATTTTATTCAAAATGTATATTGTCAAGGCTTTCAATAATATAATAATTTCTTACACGCAATGCTTCAAGCAAACTATAATACTTATATATATATGTGTGTGTGTGTGGAAATGCAGATAATCAAGACAATATGCTACTTAGAAATAAGGACACAAACGCATCATTAAAGTTAGACCAAGATATTTTGGTCGATTGGTTTGACCAAAAGTTGTATATGCAGAGATCCGATTAGATACATTATCTCAAGGCAGGCACAAAATGAGACATACATTTTGGCAATCATGTCGTTGTTTGTAGCGGTTAACGCCTCCATGATGACAAAGAGTCGACAGTGTTGTGGCCGTGCTTGTTGGTCTTGGCCTTGATCACGCCCCAGAAGAAATAGTCAAGAAGTTTGCACTCAGGTGAGGAAGGCAGCCACAAGTCTAGCGACCAGTGGTGAGAAACATTGTTCGCAGTCACGTCTGGGTCCTCTTCGTCTTGTGTGCAGGAGCGGCCTCCTGTTGGAAGACCCTATGTCTTCCAACAGGGCGTCTGGCGACGATCTTGTCCATCCAGGGCTTCACCATGCTCCTCAGCACCTCCTGATAGATCTCTTCTGCAGTGACTCTCAGTGTCGGTTTTCACTGCAACACCCTGTATTTAAATAGATGAGTTTTTGTAAACAAAGATTTACATCATTGATCGTCCTGGAAAATCGAAAATCTCTTCATTTTCTGAGCTAAAAATGAAAATTGCCTGCAGAACTCTAATCTGCCAAGCCACCCAATAGCCAAGTGCTGCAAGCTACCATCAGTGCAGTGACAACTTTTATTTTCAAGGCTGACCGGTGATGGATTGAATGTTAATATTTGTTTACAAAACTTCCGCTATTTAAATATGGAATCATAAACCCTTCAAAAAGTAATGAGGATAATTAACCCCATTTCTCAGAATTTAATGGTCACTTATCATCATTAAAAATATCCATAAACACAATGCATAAGCCGCTATAATCCAATTCATATGAGTGGGTTGTGCGATAATCTGGCAACCATGTTTTTCCCTCACATGAGTCCATACTAGCAAATATATGCTCCCTCCGATCACATATTTTTGCTAAGCTGAGAGGATGCCATGATGAACAAACTACATACATTGACCCTCAAAGGAGGAGGTAATGCCTGGTAAGATGGTTCTATTACAATAGAATATATACTACAATAACTCCTCCAAAATAGAGGAGGTATAACCTGGAAGGATCTTCCCTATAAAAGGAGAAGTAACAACAGAAAAAAATACTGCACTGCCCCGTCCCCCCCCCCCCCAAAAAAAAGGAGATGGTAGTATCTGGGAAGATGGTCTCATGACAACAGAACAGATACTACTGCCGAGTTGATAAAAATTCCTGCGAGCGATGTTAAGAATAGTTTTTCTTGAGTCATCCATTTTTTTTATTAAATCATTTTAATTAATTACTATGAATATTGACGAAACTATTGCACATATGTAGATAAGATAATACAATAAAATTAGATATAAATAACATCAAATATTAATTATGAAGTGCTTAAAAATTAGACTATCTAATAAATTTCCTTCGATCGTTCGTCTCTACTATATATAGAGTATTTCAAATTTTTATGTTGTATTATTGGTTTGAATAACAGTAACCCGTTTTGATTGTAATATCGGAGTGATAAATGAAAAAAGCTTTTGCATTTATTCATTTATATTGTATGAGCAATATGTATAGCATTTGTTTTTAATTTTTGGTTTTTGGTGGGTAGGGTGCGGTTTCAGGTGCACATCACTTAAATGGTAAAGTTTACAAAAAAGAATAAAAATGCCCATGTTACTCACTGTGTTGCCTGAAATACATATCCCCTGATTCATAATGATAAGTTCGTTAGTTTATGAGTTAACCCAAAACATACATATTATTGACACTCATACAAATGGACTGGTCCAGTTAAAATTTTATTACATAATATAACTCAAAATTTGATGTAGAGCAATTCTTTTCTCTAAACATTTTTTGTACCTCGTTTTGTACCTGTTTTTTTTTTGGGGGGGGGGAGGTAGACTCTCCCCCCCCCCTAAATTGTAAAGTTTACAAAGAAAATTATGTGACCACATTACTCACTGTGTTGCCAAGAATATATATTCCATAATTCATAATGATCAGTTCATTAGTTTAGGATTGAATCGTGTACATAGAAATATATAAACATATACACATATATAACTTTATATATATATATATGCTGTACTTGCCCGGAATGCTCTGAAGTCATTTTAGTTTTTAATTTTTATTTGTTGCATATTTTTTAAACTTATACAGCATAAGAAATAAGATTTTAGTTGTAAGGGAGATAACTCTTCTTATATTCTTGAATTAAAAATATAAGTTATTACCTTTGCTGGTTTAGACTTTTTGGTTCTAATTGAAAAATGGTTGCATATTACCAGTTGTCTCGGCAGGACGACATCATTTTTTTTTAAATAAACTGTAGCAAAGTATGTTATTATACTGTCAACCTGGTACAACAATAAAACATGCAAATTTGATAGTCAGAATCAAAGTTTGATATTTCAGCTTAAATGCTATTTAGGTCCAACTTTTAAAATCTCACAAGATAACTTTATATGTTACATATATTAAAGGAAATATAACTCTGAGTAAAATATCTCAATGCCAATCCTTAAAATTAAAAATAGCAGACCATGACGGAGATTATTCACCACACTTATCAGAAAAAAGTGGATGTTTTTCGTGAAAATATTCAATAGTAAAGTGTTTTTTCTGTAAATCTGAAGATTCATTTGTCTATAAGATTCAGGCTTTCTAACTACAAATGCTCTGATTGTATGGCTATGAAGAAACAGCTGTTTTTTTTTGTTTTTTTAAAACTAATTTTGCTACATACGAGACTTTGTTTTTGTTGAAAAATAGTAACTCTGTAATGGACGAAGACAGTTACATATTTTTTATTTTTGTCGAAATTTAATTTTTCTCTTTGAAACAAAGGGAAGTAAGTCTGTATTAAACGAATACAGATTTAGTTCCCGTTTTTTAAATGGCTTCAAGACGAAAATAAGTCCAATCAGAAAGATTCTTTTCTAGAAAGCATTAACTCGAATTACATATTATTGTTCTTAACAGTTCACGGACCGACGGTCAACAAAATCAAATGGTTATTCAGAATGAAATATTGATTTTGTAGGACAGAAGCTATCGATGACAAAAGCTGAGAATCCAACTGACTTAATTTTATATATTAGATTGTTGAAACTAATTTAAATTTATTAATTGTTAGCACAGCGATTTCTGTAACAGCTAAATAAACAAACATTCTATTTTGTATATAGATGCAATTGTTAGTGCATCTGTTTGTTAGTTTTTAAAATTTACATATTTCTTTGCTTTTCTGCTGTTGAAATTGTTGCAGCAAGATATGCAACAAACGTTTGTAAAGCTACAGAAAGCAAACAATTTGGGTATATTAAAATTCCAGCCAAGTTTCGTGTACTCGAGATGAGTTTCAATCAGGCGGGGAATTTCTCTGCGTTATTCATTCAACACACGTGAAAGTTTTGTATTTATTTTTTGTTCTTTTACGCAAATTTCATTTAAGATAGATTATTTTTGTTGTTGTTTATTTTCTTACAAATTCATGGGAAAATTTGCTAACTTGAATTTGTAGTACATGATAGAATGTAGTGTATAATGGCGAGGAGGGTAGGGTTGTATAAGGGCGGGGGGGGGGGGTTAGGGTTGTATAAAGGCGGGGGAGTTAAAGTACAATGCAGTAACAGGTGCTGCTAACTTGTCTATGTTTAGTTTTAAAATTTGGGAGATCTAGTGCAAACCAACTAATATATATCTATAATTATAGATATTTGTTTTTATCTACATACGTATACGTTTCATCCTTATGGGAATTGTCAGTGTAGAGATCATTATTCATACCGGTCACAGGACTTAAACCCTGGAATACGAGGCATCTTTATAACTCAAATTCTGACCCCTTATTCCTCGCGCCCACTATCAACAACCCGATAAATCAGCGAGAGATTAAGCCTATATATATATATATATATATATATATATATATATAAGAATACCTGTTCCAGAATGGGTAAAATTAATTTGCCGAACAAAACAGTTTCGCACCACTTATGAAGATCAAAATCAAGATATAATGCTACTAAACCTTATGTCTAGAATCTTTATTCCAATTTTGATCAAAATCCATTAGATGATTACGATTTTAGAAAATGTCTAAAAATGAAGGCTTAGGGAGTCTAAAGAAGATATTGAAATTCAAGAGATATTGCTTCATTGGTATCTAATAACTATGGGTCAAATTCAATGCATATCTGAAATATTTGAATTTAAAAATGGGAGGTTGTTACCAATATTATACTTCCTAAACCCCCTTTAAAATACTTCAAAGAAACTGAGGAATATTTATTAATTGATGTCTAATACGTGTTGTTAAAATTTCACAAAAATTGGAAATATCAGAAGTTTCATGAAGGGCTTACCTCCACCCATTTTACTCTCTTTGCATGAAACTAAACTAAACACAGCCCACATTACCCCCCCCCCCATATGTGTAGCATCTGTGTTTCAAAATTCATAATGATCGGTTTAGTTTAGGAGTGAATCCGGTATATACAAATACAATATAAACATATCTACATATCTAACTTTATATAAATAGAAATTGATACCAATAACATGAAAAATCAACCTCTCAGAGTTAGATCAGATGCAATCCAAAACAGAAGATGCTGCACACACACAAAGGGCTTGATATCCTTCCAGATAGAGCTTTTTAACCAGGCTTGCAGAGTCGGGAAGTATAAAGCCCAACTCCGACTCCTAGGATTCCAAATATTCCGACTTGGACTCCGACAATTCCAAAATATCTGACTCCTTATTTTAAAGTCTTCCAATCTTCAGACTCTCTATTGATTCTTCTTCTGAGATTCAAATATCTGACTCCTTATTTTAAAGTCTTCCAATATTCAGACTCTCTATTGATTCTTCTTCTGAGATTCAAATATCTGACTCCTTATTTTAAAGTCTTCCAATCTTCAGACTCTCTATTGATTCTTCTTCTGAGATTCAAATATCTGACTCCTTATTTTAAAGTCTTCCAATCTTCAGACTCTCTATTGATTCTTCTTCTGAGATTCAAATATCTGACTCCTTATTTTACAGTCTTCCAATCTTCAGACTCTCTATTGATTCTTCTTCTGAGATTCAAATATCTGACTCCGACTCCTAGCATTCTTATGAGTCTGACTTTGACTCCAAAACCTTTGACTCTGTAACTCTGCTTATAACAATAATAACTATTTAAAAGAGACTTATCATAACACTTTACTGCCGTTTCACGGTAAGTCCGATCATCGGAAGTGCATCTCTATCCAACACGTCTGTATACAAATGGACGCTGGAGACACTATTTTCGCATTAAATTTTTTTTTCAGTGTGAATTGGATTGTGCGCATCAATCTGAAGACTCAGCGAATGCCGTTCTCTTATTGCAAATTTAGTTTAGACTGACCTTAGACTGTCATCTTTTGTCAGCTCTCTATTTTTAGACTCTTAGTCAATCCATTGTGAAAAAGAAGTAAAAAAAATCTCTCCAAGACAACATAGTTGCTGCCAGGGCAAATAATCTGTCTACAGTTTCTCTCTGACGATTACAAGTTTCTGTCTTGTCAGCACAAATCCTGTGACGTTATTAAATGTTCACCAAACAAGAAAAAATGGTTGGATCCTTTCACATCTTTATTAAGATCATTAATTAATGAATTCAATAAAGTGTCAATTATTTTTAGTTTTTGTCTCTGTTTTATGACATCAACCGTTTTCTGGATAGTGTTTCTTTGCTTGGTCTCTGTTTTATGACACATCAACTGTTTTTTTTGTGTGTGTGGGGGTGTTTGGTCTCTCTGTTTTATGACATCAACCGTTTTTGGTGGGTGTTTCTATGCTTGGTCTCTGTTTTGCCACACCAACTCTTTTTAGTGTTTTTTTTGTTTGGTCTGTTTGTTTTATGAAACATTAACTGTTTTTTTACCTTTGTTTATTCTCTTTTATGGCACATCAACCTTTTGTTGATCTTTGTTTTGTTTCTGTTTTATAAAACATCAACCGTTTGTAACCGTTGTTTACTTTGTTTTATGACAGCATTTTGTTGGCCATTTTTTTTTTGTCCCTTTGTTTTATGACTCAACTAGTTTTTAGCGTGTTTGGTCTCTATGAAAATAAACCCTTTTTAGCATGTGTATCTTTGATCTCTGTTTTATGACACATCAATTGCTTTTTAGTGAGTATCTTTGTTTTATGATAATCGTTTTTGATGTGGATTTTATGTTATGAATTTATTGAAATTGATTCATTGCTGTTTTTTCCTGAGCTAGAAACATTTGATTTGAAAAAAAAAAAATGATATATGCATATATAGGGTTCAACTATGCGGTTCACAGATGATAAAATAGCTTTGAGAGGGTTCACAAGATAAGTAACTCTTGCTTCCCTTATTTTGTCCTTTAATCCTCACACACCATGAGTGATGTTTCTGACGAAGGGAGAAGAATTGCTGTTTTCTCAACTGGAATCTATCCATATAACACTTATCATTGGCTAGTTTTTGATCTTGAAGTGGTATTTTTTAGCTCCTTAAATCAAGTGGCTCAGTGCCTTGTCTGGAGCAATTTCCATATAAAAAAATCTGCTTTATCAGTGTAATAGCTGACTTATATTTGTGCGCTTTTTGTCTTATATATATATATATATATATATATAGATATATATATAGATATATAATACATACATTTAGCCAGCAAGAAGAACAAATCTCTCCAAATCTGGGAAAACCTAAACTGAAACAGCAGATCTTGGACAAAGTGCTTGATATCCTATTGGATAGAGCTATATCAATTATAGGTAATAAAATGCACTTTGCTTCAACACCATACTGCAGTTTCACGGTTCTACATATTTATCAAGTTGGGCCATTTGTCGCACTAACAATGAGATTAAAATGCAAAATTCATATTCACAATAGAGGAGAATCGCTTTCTAATATACTGATCATGTGTATGCAAACGTCAGAAGGTTAACTAATTTGCATATTATTTTGCAAAAGGACATGTCATTAATTAGTAATTCGTTTTTATTGTTTTCTTATTCACTGATTGTTTTTATTTTAATAAAGCACATTGTTCTATTTACGAATATTTTTTATATCGTGGATAAATGCTTAGAATTTTTGGTGAAAAAAGTCTTTCTGGTCAATTCCGATCAATTTACTTCTGGGGTTGCAATTTTTAGTTTCTTCAGTTTCACAGGGTAATGCTGGGAAAGGGACATGGCTCCTGCTAGTATGTATATGTGTGTATATATATATATATATATATATATATATATATATATATATATATATACACACATATATATATACATATATATATACATTAGTTTTGGAAGTTTTTCAACCTTTAAAACTATATGGAAGAGAAAAAACCCTTTTTAGTCATTCGTTGCTTATAAGTCAATCAATCTCTTGTAATCACTGTATTAGTTAGCTTCCAATAATCTAGTCTTAATATTTTTGTAGGGATCATCAGTTGTTTACCATGAAAAACTGTTTTGAGGATACACACACACACACATATACATATATATATATATATATATATATATATATATATATATATATATATATGGCACCTGTATACTTAGTTTATTTTGATTTTACATCTGGAGTTTATATTATCCATCCAGATGTAAGCCAGCCTTTGCTTCACTTGGCCCTTGTTGACTTTTGCTCTTTTGAATACTCCCTTCCCATTTTCCTCCAACCCCAACTCCCATGCAGAACTGAATGACACCTTTGCCAAGTGTTGAATGTATAGTTTCTAATTCAGGATATACACACATGTGGATCTTGAGACTTGTCTCAAATTATTCTGTTTCTCTTCGTCGGTCAATTCGACAGAATAAAGTTTGAAACTAAAAAAAAAACTTTTTATTCTATATTTTAGGGACCCCTAATTCTGAATATATGTGCAACTCCGTCATTATAATTTTTTTTTCTTCGCCTTGTCATGCTTTACTCTCTCTCCATCTTTTTATGTTTAGTTCATCTTTATCTGTTTCTCTGACAATTTATTCCTTTGTGACGCAATCGATTGTGCACGGAGACAAACAACGATAGCAAACAAACAAGATCCGCATAGTTTTTGTAGTATATAGAGAGATACGGTTGTTTTGAGGTAATGCCTAACGTCAATAACAAATCCTAAATTTACGCCTGTAAACTAGGTGCACGGCAACTGATGAGGCTGAACTACTTGCACAACGTTTCACCTTAAATTCCATTTTGAACTCCTCAAACCGCTTCTTCCCAAATTTCCCATTGTGGACTGAAGCCACACTTGATGATCTAACCATCACTCCATCTGATGTCTGAGACATCATAAAAAAACATTGACACCTCCAAAGCATGTGGGCCTGATCTAATACCAGTAATAGTAATAAAGAAATGCTCTGCTGAATTGGCACCTGTCCTCTCCAAATTCTACAACAAATGCCGTGGCGAATCTTGCTTCCCTGATAGCTGGAAAATTGCCTCTGTGGTACCAGTCTTCCAGAATTCTGGCGAGAGAACTGACCCTCAGAATTATAGCCTCATCAGTCTACTCCCGCTATTCGCTAAAATCTTTGAATCCTTAATCAATCTAGCAATAGTCCGTCACCTCGTTAATGCTAAACTTCTTTCTTACCATCACTATGGATTTAGGAAAGCACGATCTATTGCGGATATCCTAACGGTCGTCTCTGAATGCCTATATCATACACTGGACAAGGCAGGTGAAGCTAGGGTGGTAACGCTGGATATATCCAAAGCCTTTAACAAGGTCTGGCATAAAGGTCTTCTCATAAAAATTAATTCATATGGTATTACTGGACGAATATTGAATATAATTACATCCTTTCTATCCAAAAGAAAGATCCAGGTTGTCCTCTGTAGCCGTTCATCCAAACAACATGACATAAATGCAGGTGTACCCCAGGGATCAATCTTTGGACCTTTATTGTTTCTGATTTTCATAAACGACCTCCTTGATGACATTGTGTCTGAGATGGGTATATTTGCTGACAACACCACACTCTACTCTCATCATGTGGGTAAAACAGACGCGCACATATCTGAGACAATGGCTGAATCCTTAGAAAGTGATCTCCAGTCTGTAGTGAAATGGGGTCATAAATGGATGGTAACATTTAATGCTGCTAAGACAAAGCTCCTTTCCTTCAACAACTACAAGAAACATCTTCAACCACCGATTGCCATGGCAAATAACACCCTACATGAGAGTCCAATGTTCAAACTCCTCAGACTAACATTCACAGATAACATGAATTGGAACAAATACATAGAAGAAGGGCTGCTGCAAAGAAAGTGGGCTCCCTCTACCGAGCTATAAAACTTCTCACACCTGACATTATCCTATATCTCTATAAAGCCACCATCCGCTTATGCATGGAGTATTGTTGCCACATCTGGGCTGGTGCACCATCCACCAGTCTCTCCCTCTTAGACAAGGTCCAAAAAAGAGTCTCTAATCTAGTAAGTCCCTCACTATCCACCAAACTCCAACTCCAGTCCCATCGCCGCAATGTAGCATCCTTGTGCTTGTTTTACAAGTACTTTAATGGAATGTGTTCCGATGAACTTGTTGCTCTAGTACCCCCTCGACATAAATACACTCGATCAACCCGACAATCAGCTAAATCCCATCCATTCACTGTGGAGGTCCCGAGATGCCAGAGAGCCTTTTACTCTAATAGCTTCTTTCCTCGTGCTGCCGACCTTTGGAACTCCCTCCCTGCTCTGTTTCCCCGACTCTACCGACAGGCAGAAATTTATAACTAATGTGAACAAGCATCTCACTGCACAGCTCCCAATTTAGGATGACTCCCCAAAACTTTCACCTTAATTCTCAGTAGTCCCTTACATCTACAGTGATAACTTGACTTGTTTGGGGTGAATTATGTTAAAAAAAAAAATAAGAAGCCTTTGATCGAAATCCTAAGTTTCTATGATTTGACTAGAACTGATTGTAGGGGGACCACATATGCTTTCCTTGTTTTGCTTTTATTTTTTTTAGTCTCTTTTCCATTCAAACTTATTTTGTAGTCTCCTCCCCCCCCCTCACCTCTCTCTCTCTTTCTCCCTCACCCTTCTTCCCTCTCTCTATCTCAATATTCTATTCATTTTGAATTTTTTTCGTTTCAAAGATTTTATTCCTTCATTCTTTATTAATGTTTTTTTTTCCTTCCAACTTTTTTACTCTTTCTCTCCCTTTCTCTCTTTTCTCTCCTCCTTTCTCTCCCTCTTTCACCCCATCTTGCTCTCTTTCACTCCCATTTTTTCTCTCTTTCTATCACTCTTCTTTTCTCTTTCTATCACTCTTCTTTTCTCTATCTTTCACTCTTCCTTTCTCTATCTTTCACTCTTCCTTTCTCTATCTTTCACTCTTCCTTTCTCTATCTTTCACTCTTCCTTTCTCTATCTTTCACTCTTCCTTTCTCTATCTTTCACTCTTCCTTTCTCTATCTTTCACTCTTCCTTTCTCTATCTTTCACTCTTCCTTTCTCTATCTTTCACTCTTCCTTTCTCTATCTTTCACTCTTCCTTTCTCTATCTTTCACTCTTCCTTTCTCTATCTTTCACTCTTCCTTTCTCTATCTTTCACTCTTCCTTTGTCTCTTTCTCTCTCCCCCTTTGTCTCTTTCTCTCTCCCCCTTTGTCTCTTTCTCTCTCCCCCTTTGTCTCTTTCTCTCTCCCCCTTTGTCTCTTTCTCTCTCCCTCTTTCTCTCTCCCCCTTTCTCTCTCCCCCTTTCTCTCTTTCTCTTTCCCCGCCGTTCTCTCTCTTTCTTTCACTTCACCGTTCTCTGTTTCTCTCCCCTTTCTATCTCTCTCTTTCTCTCTCCTCTTTCTATCTCTCTCTTTCTCTCTCCTATACTTATTTTTAAAACAAAAAATCTCCAACGTCTCCTCCATCTCGTTTATATACCCCCCCCCCCCAAAAAAAAAACCCTTTTCCTTTTCTTTCCAGTTCCTTTCAGGATTATTTATATTACCTGTATTTCTATTTTTACTTACTTATCAAATTACTTTCTCTTTGATCAGCAATCCACTACATTCCCTGAGAAAAAAAAAAAAAAAAAAAACAAAGAGTGAGAAAAGCCCTTCCCATTCCCATGACTGACTCGACTGGTATCCTTGCAATCACACATAGAAACGGGGCATATTTCTCCAACACATAAATGCCAAATTCTTACCATAAACCCTAAGTAACACATTTTGGTTTTCTAACCCACATCCTTGAACACATGGTGTTAATCCAAAGTACTTTAGCATCATCTCAGTCAGAACGAATGGAGATGTAAGCCAAGAACAGTAAAATCAAATTCGAGAGTGTTTCCTTCTTTTTCTTTGAACTTCATGCCGTCCGTTCATCCATTGTCTTTTCGTTTCATTGGTTTTTCTGACAGACATATCAACCCTTTTTGGTTTACGCAATTGCAGAATGAGTCATGTAAGATGGGTTGTTATTTTATGCAGCTACAAAACAAAGAATGAAACGTTTGGATTATTCGGACTATTATTCTCATCTTATTTGTTATTTTCATAACGTTTCGGTCGATGTAACCTCTAACCTTCTTCAGATGCATCTTTTCAAACTCCAGAATCTTTGTTCGACTCAGGAACCTATACAGGATTTTTAACTAGTGATGGGATGATTCCAATATTTTTACCGATTCCAATAAAATTACCAATTCTGTTCTAAATTCCTGATTCCAATACAATTACCGATTCCAATTCTGAAATCGCCTAATCACCTGAATAAGTAAAATTTCATTTTTTTTTTTTTGGTGGGGGTTAGTCTTCATCTACTTTTAAATGTAGATATAATTTCCATTTTAATTTGACAACCTTCTTAATGTTTTCTCTTTATGTATTGTATTCAAGATTTTGATAAAATTATTTGTGATTTTCATCTATATTTTTCACTTATGGCATTTTTAAATGCACTATTTTTACCAGGCAATGGCCTGGTAAAAATAGTGCATTTACATAAATCCGTTATTATGATCTATAAATTTTAACTTTACTGCTAGTTTAAATCAATAAATATTTATCATTTTATCATCAGTACCAGCAATAGAAATTACATTTAAAAAAAAAAAAAAATTAGAAGAATCGTTTTTAGAATTGGAAATTAGGCTCAAATTTTTTGATACCCCCAAAACTTCTGATTTCCGATTTCGATTAATCGTCCCAACACTATTTTTAACTGAACCCTTTATTTAATCTATGATTGTAGATTGTTTTTGTTCCGTCAGCCATGGCCAGGTAGAAGTGTTGTGTAATTTTTTAATTTTATTATTAGTTATTGTCACCTGCAGTGAGGATTGAACCCAAGTGACATTCTTCTGGAGGCGATAATAACTAAGAATAACATAATTATATCCGGTCATGGCTGACAGAATGAGAACAATCTACTCCTTTGGATTATATAAAGGATTTGGTGGACCCTTTTTAATGGTTCCAATTTTAGGGGTCGATCTTTGGGGGAGACAGTTTTAGATAAACATTTTCAACGAAAACAGTTTTAGGTAATATTCAAATGTGAGAGAGCAAGAGAAATGTTATATGATAAACACAAACAAAATAATGAGTTCAAAAGCATAAGTTCACAAAAGAGATATTTTTTATATGTTTAAAATGGAAGTTTACATCGATAGAAAGACATAGAATGTTTGTTCAATATATTGAGAATCCTCGCAGAACAAGGGGGATTCATTAGCTGAGATATCGAGAAAGCCTGAGTCGATAATTTAAGGGCTGTGAATTATCCACGGGTCTGAAAAATCGTAATCAAAACTTTCTCACTCAATTACAAAAATGACATTTGATTGAAAGTTATTAATAACAGTTAATGTTCATTTGTTTTCATTATAGAAAGTTCAGTGAGAAATGTTAGGAGCATTAAAATGAATAAGTTTATACATTTGTTTTTAATGAGAAGACGACATGCGTTGTGTATGCATTAGTGTCAGAGTGCGTATGCTTATGACTCTGTGTGCGTGAGAGGTGAAGGGAGCTAGAGAAATGTAAGTTGTTAGATCTGTCATGGTTTTTGGCTCAAACTGTTCATTGAGAAAAAAATCTGGCTTTTTATGCACTCGGAGTGGATCAAAATGGCAAATTTGATAAATTCATAGAAATGCATCTGATTGGCTTAAAATGTTTTTATTTGTTTTTATTAATTCCGGCGAGTGTATGTGTCGAGCTATCTGCGCAGAAAGGAGTTTAAGCATTTTCATTTTAGGCACTGAAGGGTTCAGTTCGAAATTCTGTATATGTTTCTTGAGTTCAACATAAACATTTCAGAGTTCAACAAAATTTGACTCCCTACATAGTTGGTTGCGCTGTATCTGACCCCCAAAAATTGTTTTACGTTTGTGTATTAATATTACTATTATTCTCGTCTTGGTTGTTATATTCACAAGATTTTGGTGGATCTAACCTCTAACCGCCTTCAGGTAATTTAATCTATTTTCACCAAACTAGGTCTGGACCCTTGACATTGTTACCTCAAATCCAATGCAATCCTCTCCCTATATAATGATCAGATACATACTAAGATGGACTAGTGCTGCCGCATCTTGCGAGGTGCCGCTCAGAGCACTCTTTCTTGCCTTGACAAAGTTAAAAACCGATTTGCAATGTAGTTCTTCACAGAAGACTTTGCTAGTCTTTCTCTACTCATCATCATAATCATCATCTGGTTTTGGTATTTAAGGTGTTGCGGGTGTCCCAAACTCTATCATGGAAGATGCTCGATTAAGCTCCAATCTCTGGTTCCTTATTGCAAAACATTCACAGCAAGAACTCGTTTTCTATCACATCTGCAAAGAAGTTTTCATTCTCTGTGTACATCAAACGGAATTTATATGAACAACAGCTCCCCATCTGTGGAACACGTTGCCACAAGATTGCTTCCCTGAGAACTATAACATGGTCATTTTAAAATCTAATATCAGTAGTAAACATTTTTTCATAAATTGTCCTCATAAATCATTAAATTTTATTCATTCCATTCATTATTGTCAATCCTCTCATAATATTCTTCATCGTGAATCAATATAAAATCCATATCATAAACCCTTATCCTCCAGTGGTTATTAGCCTTGTTAAGTGTTGAATCATTTGTCAATAAAACAAAAATGCTTTACCCTTTAAACTATCCAGGTTTATTTTTCTTTTCTTTTTTTTTGTACTGATAATGACTTCAGCTTAATATCTTTTTGTTTTCTTTTCTTTCTTTGTATGTGTTGTTGCTTTTGGCATTCTTTGTGAATTTAGATGAACTAAGAGAGTTGGAGAATAAGCCGAATAAACAAACAACAAGAAGCAAACAAAACACTGTGTTATCTATATATATATATATATATATATATATATATATATGAGAGAGAGAGAGATTTTAATTTGTTTTTTGTTTGTCTTTCTGGGGAAAAAAATAATTTTTCATTAAAAAAAAAACTGTTGCCATGGAAATGGGGTGGGGATGTAGAGATAAGAATACCCCCCTCTCTGCACACACAGGATTTTCGTATAAACTTCATATTTAGGCTTCTTGCTTTGCCAAAAATAAAAATAAATAAAATAGGGTTACTAAACGAATTGTTGCTTTATGACCGGGAGGGAGGTGGTGGTTCTTTTTTTTGTGGTTGTTTTTGCTGTATGCACTGAAAATCATCATTATCATATTCGGTTTAATGTTCGGCCAGGCTTTTAGAAATTGACTTCCAAACTAACTTATCTCTGGCCAAGTTTTTATTTATCCCTCTTTCCCTCAAATCCACTCTTATCACTTTCTCCCTCGTTTTCCTTGGCCTTTCCCTGCCAACTCACCCTGCTACCTTGTTTACATGTGCCTGCTAGTTATTTAATGAACACCATAACACCATTTCTTTATGTGTGGTAGACGTGAACCTTTAAAGATGGAGGAGACAGAATTGTGCTGCAGGATTACTTTCTGATCCGAGGAAGACTGCAGAGCACACATAGATTGATACGGAATAATCCATCATCTATTTCGGGAGAGCTTTTAGAATTTTCCTGCCAACCTAATAATAAGACCATAGCTCCAGCGTTGCGTCTGTAAGACTGCAGATTCTTTAGTTAAGAGACAAAGAAGATGAAGACAGAACGATGCTTAGTGAATACTGACTTGTAACATCTATCTAAAGAACGCGCTGGCTTAGATTGATACGGAGTAATCCATCGTCTATCTCTGGTGTGCTTTTAGCATCTCTGCTGCACATTTGAGGCAAGAGAGAGTTTTCTTTTTTCTGTTGTTGGGTTCGGAGGAATTTGGGTCTGTATTAAAAATTAACATTTTCTGGCATTTGCCCCAGGTTGTCCTGGCACATGTGCTCCAGGATCAAATAAGGGACGGAGTAGCCAGCAAGGCCAATTAATTGTGTAAAAGTGCACTTGCCGCCCACCTTTGGCTGACATCTATGGGTCAAGGCTGGCTCGGGCGGCTTGGATAATTGAAAACCAATATAAAAACGGGCCAAGTTGTGGGTGTAGACATTTTTAGACATAGTACAGATACATGTGGCCTGGCATATGTTCAACTGATTGTTTTTTTTTTTTTGTTTTTGTTTTTTTGTGTGGTGGTGGGGAATTTGTGGTTGCAAATTATAGCTGAAAAGAAAGAAAACGAGAAACTCCAGGGTTTGCTTTTCTTCCTGATATTAACCCACGGTCCATTTTAGGACCAGATAGATAATTAACCATATTTCAGCAACATCTGTATTTTCAAGAGATATCTATAGTTAGTCATAAATATTGGAATGTCTTTCTAATATTACACCTACTGTATATTGGCAACACTGATATCTCAGTTTTCAGTATACTGTGAAAATCTAGAGTGGAAGGATACAATCAGTTTCATCTATTATTCAATCATAATTTTTTTAGTATGTAGTCCTTATAAAATGTGGGTTGTTTATAAACAACCCACATTTTCATATATTGTATCAAAGAATCTTTTAACGGTCTTATAAAGTCAAGTAAATCTTTTAAAGTAATTTTGCTCAAATATAATATTGTATATACATAACATTTTTATATATAGTATCAAAGAATCGTTTAACGGTCTTATAAAGTCAAGTAAATCTTTTAAAGTAATTTTGCTCTCAAATATAATATTGTATATACAGAAGATGTTTGGTAATAAAATAAAAAACAAAAATTGGGGCACTAATAGTTTAAGAGACTGAAACCATTTTGATTTTCAATAGAATTATGGTTTGCCATTTTATTTAACTTTAATATACTTAAAATCAGATCTGAGTTAAGCATATTATATAGACTGTCAAAATATAATAGGTTTTATAAAAATAAGATTATTTCTTTTTTTGTTGATGTTATGATTAGACTTCACTTTAATCCCAAACTATAAAAACAAGAAGCAAAGAAAGAAAAGCAAATCACAAAATATTGAATCTCTTACAGTTTTTAAGCATTTAAAATGTCTATTTCCTCTCTCTTCCTATCCTCTCCCTGAATTCGGCAAAGCAAAGTGTTAATGGCCAAAACTGGAAATAAGGACTTTGAACTGTGAACTCCTCATGTTCCCAGAATCTCTTTTTACAACTGCAAATATTGTTCAGAACCTTTTTGGCTGGCCAGGCATTGGGTGTCTGGAATTTTTTTTGGAGGCGGTGGGGGTCTTTGTTTATGTTTGCGAATTATAGTTTTTCTTTTCTTCCGGATATTAAGAGATTGAAACCATTTTGGGTGTTTAATAGAATTAAGCTTTGTCATTTTATTTAACTTTTATATACTAATGTTTCACAAATATCAAATGACACTGTTCCAGTTTTTTTTTTTTTTTTTTTGTGGTCAAAACATAATAATTCAAGTTTATACCCACTCATTGGGCGATGTTGGTACAGTACCTGGGTATGTCAATTTCCATCTTTACCTATCTTCTACTGCTGCTAGTACAAAGAAAAATATTTGAAATTTAGTGGGAAAAATATACTACTTAATACTAAATACTATAAATATACTACTTAATACTATATACTATAAATATACTACTTAATACTAAATACTAAAAATATACTACTTAATACTATATACTAAAAATATACTACTTAATACTATATACTAAAAATATACTACTTAATACTATATACTAAAAATATACTACTTAATACTATATACTAAAAATATACTACTTAATATTATATACTAAAAATATACTACTAAATACTATATACTAAAAATATACTACTTAATACTATATACTAAAAATATACTACTTAATACTATATACTAAAAATATACTACTTAATCCTATATACTAAAAATATATTACTAAATACTATATACTAAAAATATACTACTAAATAATATATACTAAAAATATACTACTTAATATTTGAATGCGAAAGTAAGTAACTACGATTAATGTATTTACATATAGTTTTTATTGGCAAAAAAAACATGAGAAATTGTTTTACGCAAAAATAATTTACTTTGAACAAATACCAAATACCCTTTATGTCTACATTTTTGAAGATTATAAAAAAAAATGGTCGCTTAGTTAATAACCGGCTTCCTGATAAAAAATGCACCAAACATTAATGTTGTTGTGTTTTTCCTTTTCCTTTGCAAAACTCAATCATGTTCTGCAAAGCCAAAAACAAAAAAACATTTTTCCTCTACAAAAAACAAAAAAACACCATGAATAAATACTTGAACATATAAAGAACTTGAAGCATAACAACTTTTGCCAAAATGACAGATTTTCTTCAGGTTCATTTTTTTCGAACTCGGGAATCTTAGTCCAGCTCAGGACCGAGTAGGAATGTTAAATAATTTTAAATTTTATTCTTAATTATTTTCGCTTAGAACTAATTGATACTCAATGCCTTTATCCATTGTGCTACAGGTCCACACTAAAAGACGATAATAACTAAGAATAAAATAATGATTACCTAACACTTCACATTCCTAAAGTTTGAGTTGCTTTAAAGCATTTTTAGAGGGCAATCTCCAATTTGGAAATTCAAATATTTCAGATTTGTATTAAATTTCATCCATAGTCGTTAGATACCAATTAAGCAAGATTTTTTGAATTTCAATTTCTACTTGAGACCCCTTAAGCCTTAAATTTTAGACATTTTTAGAATCAAAATCATGTAATGGATTTTGATCAAAATTGGAATACGTATTCTAGACATAAGGTTTAGTAGTCTGTGTGTGTGTGTGTGTATATATATATATATATATCTTGATTTTAGTCTTGGTAAGTGGTAACTATAAGTGGTGCAAAATTATTTTGTTCAGTGAATTAAATTTATTATTAACTAGCGGCCCCTACTCAGCGTTGTTGGAGTTAAAACAATGTATTAATTGGTGATGGGACGATTCCGATACAATTCCCGATTTCAATTCTTTTTAAATCTTTAAATATTTAGCTATAGAGTTGTTTTACTGTTAATTTCGGATTACCTTTAAAACCTATGTCATATGTACATATATTTGTTTGAAAATGTAAAAATACACTTGTGAGGGGAAGGGTGACCTATAGATTTTAGTTTTACTGGTAGTTTAAAATCAATAAATATTTATCATTAGTACCAGCAATGGAAAAGTTTGTGTAAAGCAAAAAAAAAAAAAAAAAAAAAAAAAAAAAAAAAAAAAAAAACAATTAAAAAAAATCGTTTTCTAGCATCGGAAAATAGGCACAAATTTTTCCGATTGCGATACCCCAGAAAGTTCCGGTTTTTTATCCGATTCACGATTACGATTAATCGTCCCAACACTAAGCATTAAGTAATGGATTTTCTAAATATAAAAAGGGGGTTTATTTACTCCTCCCCAGGAGTTAGGCACAAGGCCAGTTTTATCTTACTCCCACAAGTAAGATGTGACCCAAGGTCGGGTCGGGAAAGTGGGGTTTGAAAAGCCAGCGCCCGAGAAAGTGAGCACTCTGGCCATTAAAAATTGCCTGGGCAGCCCCGTCGACATTCCCCGGTAGGGGCGCCTCAGGCAGTAAGCAATAAACTTACTCCCCCCCCCCCCCAAAGAGGGGAGGCAAAGCCTGGGAGGGTGGACCTCCTAGAACTGCACAGGACAGACCAACCAATAGACCGGCGTAAATCAAGCCCCGAAGGCCAAGACAATACCGGTCTATGGGGTGTAGTATCCATCGGAACAGACACTGCACTTTGATCTTGATTCGATGCTGAATTTCAAAGGGTGCGGATTGTGAGAATCGAGATTGAAAAAAGGACCATAAGATGTTCAGTCTGATCCGCTGCCATATAAGCTATATACAGCAGGTTTGTTATGTGATAAAGCTAAGCCTTAATAAATGTAATATGCTGCTACTGCTGCTGCTATTGGTTGGTCAACTATTATGGAAAAATGTCACCAGTGTAAAATAATTTTGAGTGATTTTTGACACAAATTGAATAGAACTGCTTGTTTTTGTAGGCCCAGTTTCCACAAAGGAAACTGGAGAATCAGAATCAAATATTTAGTTTGTAGGCTGTGTACTATCGATGGCAATAGATGCGAAATAGACGTGCTCTTTTATATTATAGAGACTAACAAAATGTCTGCCTTGAGGGAGTATTTTACTAGTTTCAAGTATAATTAAGAAGTTAGACACCTTTAAATCTTCCAAGAAAAACGGACAGAACTTTCGTTCCAACTTGTTTATGTATATTTATATATCCAGTCTGTGTCTACTATCTTATCGTTGTGGTCGTTTGCTTGAGTGTTTTTTTCATTTAACATCTTGAATTAATATTTTAAGCAATTGTTGCAATATTTTTTTGATTGACTCTTGACATGATTGATGGACTCATTTCAAGATTCCGTTGAATCTATTTTTAGTTTCTGCAATTTCAGGGAATTAAGAAAATCTGTTTTTGGATTTTGATAAAAAATAATAAAACAAAGCCAAAAGGCGATCCGGAGTGGAAGTGGTTTTTCTACCATCTTAATTATGGCCTCCTAATTGTTTTGTTGTTGAACTGTCCTCACTTTGGGATTTTGTGTGTGTGTGTGTGTGTCTTTCTCTCTCTTTGATTTAAAACGATTTTTTTTACTCTCTCTCTCTCTCTCCTTATTCTATCTCTCTCCTTGTATTACTATTCTCTTCCCCCTTTTTATCTCTTCTGTCTTCTCTCTATCTCTCACACAAATTGTTTCTCTTCTTTCTACTATTTATCTCATCTCTCTCTTATATATTTCTCTTTCTTTTTTTTTGTTAACTCTCTTCTCATCCTCTTTTTATTCTCTCCCACCCCACTCTCCCTCATCATTTCTCTTTTACTCTTGGTCTCTCTCTCTCTCTCTCTCTCTCCTATTTCTTTACTATCTCTTCACTTTCTTTTCACACACACACACACCTCTCTCTCTTTCTTTCGTTTTTATGTTTGTTTTTTTCCCTCTTTGCGACTTCTCTCATCCTTTCTCCTTTCTTTTTTACTTTCGGTCTCTCTCTCTCTCTTCCTCTATCCCCCCTCTCTCTCTCTATTAACAGTCAAATTTAATAAAGAAAGGAAAAAATAAAAAGATTGGAATAATCCATTATAAACAAAAGAGAATATCACCAATAGTAGTAATATTATGTAACCTGTAGAGAGAGTGAGATATAGCGAGCAGAAAGAGACTAATTTAGAGGTCACGGTTTTTTTCTTTCTAGTATAATATGAAAATCAACTTCTAAAAAACAGGAATTGAACCGATTCAATACATCAGACCTTACACAACAAAAGGGCGAAATACATTTTCAGGTAGAGCTTTTAAAACAATAATCTCTAAAGTAATAAAATTATAAGACAACTCTTCTCATCTGTGTGTGTGTGTTTCTCGCCTTTACATGACTTTGACATTTTTCTTTTATTATTAATCGATTATTTATTGAAATCAAAATTGCAATAGCCTAAAATAAACAGACTCTTTAAAAAATCCTATCGATTTAATTACGAAATTAAATCTACCACAATTGATTTTAATTTCTTCCCAAACTATTCAGCCATTTTAATCTTTTATTAATAGTTGGAAAAAAGAATGAATTACTTAACCCTGAAATGTGTATTTTTAGTAACTTGTATTCAATGGATTTTTTTATTTTATTTTTTTTAAATTTATTTATTTATTTATTTATTTATTATTTTTTTTTTTTTACTAGTTACCATTTATCAAGGCTAAAAGCCACTCGAGGATAACGGTTAATGAGATGGATAGATTGTCAGTTGAATGATGATGAATACTATGAGAGGATTGAAAATAATGAATGGAATGAATAAGATTTGATTACTTGTGGGGGACTGTTTATAACAAGTAATTGGAAACAACTCTGTTATAGCCTGCAGAGAGGTAGTCCCGTGGTAATGTGTTCCAAACAAATGAAAGTTCTTGAAAAGAAACTCTGTTCATGGAAATTCAGTTTGATGTTTGACACTTGACACACGGAGGAAACATAAATATTCTTTGTGGACGTAAATAACCCTGCCAAAATGGTGATATGCCATAAACCAGGCTACCCAAACCATTTTGACTTGTCTGGTGAGGAGCTCCCATTTTTTCCCTTAATATTTGGTCACTGAGGAAAAACCTTTGTTCTATTCTTGGCTCTCGGCTAAATGGAAAACAAAAAGTAATGCGAGTGCTGGGATTGTCAATACCAAAAGCCAAGCACCTTACTTGCAAATCTCAAAAGAACATTTAACCTGATGCTCCCTCACTCACTCCCTCACTCACTCACTCCTTCACAGCAGTGTGTTGTACACTGCTAGCTCTTTTGCTCTTCAGGTTAAAAAAAGAAAAGAAAATCCTGAAAGATATCTATTATTGGTATTAATTTCCTCCCTCCTCATTCATATATATATATATATATATATATATATATATATATATATATATATATCTTAATGCTAGGGGCAGTACTTATTGGTATCAAACGAATATTTAGCAAAACGGTCTGTCTGGGTGGTTGTAGTGGGGTCAGGGGAAGAGGTTCTCATTATCACAGAGAAGGCGGGGGGGGGGTATATATGTGCATTAGATTTTGATATCTAAACTGTGAGGAGGAGGAGGAGGAGGAGGAGGAGGAGGCGGATCCTCTTTGCCAGTTTTAGAAAAAAAATGATATACAGAGATATCTTAAGAAGGTTTCTTGTTCTTTACATCAAAGACCATCTTTATTATCTAGCCGTTTATGTAGGCACAAGAAAAAATGTGATCACCCATTGAGTTCTGGTTAGATTATTTAAATCAAGAAAAAGTGAGTTTGCAAAGCCCGTTAAATAAATAAATAAATAACATAAAATTAGTCTTTCTTTCTCTCTCTCTTTCTCTTCTTTATCTCTCTTTCTCCTACAAACTGGTGTTACCAGATCAGGCTGTCTGAAAATACGGTCTTCCTGACCAAAAATGCAGCAAACATTGATGTTATTGTTTTTTTCCTTTCCCTTTGCAAAACTCAATCATGTTCTGCAAAACCAAAAACAACAATTTTCCTCTACAAAACAGCCAAAACCAAAAACTATGAATAAATATTTAAAGAGAACTTGAAGCATAAAAGCTTTTACCAAAATGACCAGATTCGGCTTAATGCCCGAAAAGGGTTGATATGCCACAAAACAACCAATCTCTCCTACTAGTATCTATTATTACTTGTGAGTTTTATAGTTTTATTATCTTTAACTGTTGGGAGAGAGAGAGATACACAGTCTGCAATTAGAGAGGTGGGTCAAACATCATATAGTAAGCGAAGATAAGTGCGATAGACAGAAACTTAGTAAGAGATGGGCCACTATGAATTAATTACAAATTACGGCCAATTAGAATAATTAAATTAAATGAAAACAATCATCAAATAAGAAAACAATAAAAACGAATAGTTAATTAAAAAAAACATCAACTTTTTATGGAAGTCGCTCCAGGAGTTAATCATGATAATAAAAGGGGAGAGGAAGGTAGAATCACTTTAAGACGAACCTAACCTGAAAGAAACCCCACCATCAGCATTCGATCACCTAGACTCCAAACAATAGTGATGGGACGATTCCAATAATTTTCCCACTTCTGCTATAATTACCGATTCCAATACAATTACCGATTCTGATTCTTTTCAATACTATAAATATTTAGCCATAGGGTTGTTTTTTTTTTAATTTTTGCATTACTTTAAACAACCCATGTAATATGTGTATATATTTTTGCAAATGCAAAAATACACTCATGCGGGGGTGATCTATAGATTTAAGTTTTACTGGTAGTTTAAAATCAATAAATATTTATTATTTTGTCATTAGTACCAACAATAGAAAAAAAAATTTTAAAGAAAAACATCAACAACAACAAAAAAGAACAATTAATGAATCGTTTTCTAGCATTCGAAAATAGGCATACTTCCGATTTTTCTAATTCCGGTTAATCGTCCCAACACTACTAACCAAAAAGTAAGCCTTTCAAGAGTCCAATAGGAAAAGAAGGGGTTACAAGGCCGTATGATCATGTCAAGCTGTATGACACCGGTCAAATGATCAGTATATTAGAAAGCTATTGTCCTTCTATTTTGAATATGAATTTCGGCTTTTAATCTCATTGTCAGTGTCGTAGATGGAGCAACTCCATAAAAAAAGATTACTCGAAAGCTTAATGTATTGAAATCAATACAAGTACCAGAAAATGTGTTCATGTATTATTTTGGATTTGGATATGACTTATCTATTCTACATTTGTGATGGCTTTGTCCTGGGGTGCAATTTAAAACAGAGCCCTATACCAAGATCAACCACAATGGTATTAATTTTGCATGCGGGGGATTACAATAATGCGCATACATGTCAAATTTGCATAGTGGGATTAATCTATTATATAAAAGGCAGTTGTCTGTGCACGCCCGGCTAAAAGTCAGAAACTACACAAGACACACCCATAAAGTTGATATATTAATTTTTAGCATTGCCGCAGACAGAACATGGATGCGTTTTTTTTTGTTTCTTTTTTTTTTTTTGTAAAATTCATTCTTTTGGAGGTTAATAGAAACAAAAATTATAGGGTGATACTTCTTTTTCTTTTTTTTTCCATCAACCTTTGACCTGAAACTGGATGGAATCAAAATGTAGTATCTGTTCTATCGCTGGGGGGGGGGGGGGGCGTCTTGACTGGGGAGGGGGAGAAAGGAGGTAGGGAAAGATAGAAGTTTTTTTTTTTTAAATGTTACACACACTTTTTAACTATTCTATTTTGTTGTCCATGCTCCTCCCAGGCAACGCCGGATAGTCATGCTAGTTTTCTTATAAAAGAGAATTCCCAACTTCACTAAAATCACTCTTTAATTCAGTACCTGCTGTCGTAAGACCGTACACGTGTTTGAATATACTTACTGCAGTTTACTGGAACTACCTACCTGGATTTGTCACGACTTACCTGGATTTGTTTCCACTCGTTACTACTTACCTGGATTTATATACCAATTTTTTGCTGCAATTAAGAAAGGGACTATTTTTCTGTTGAATTACGCTGTTATATTTGGTGCAACGAGAGAAGAATGTATGTTCGAAAATGGAAGGTAGCGAACGTTTGAAATTTTAAAATTTATTTTTCCATATTATTCGCTGTACGTCGTGACTGATTAGTAAACAGAAAAGCAAATAAAAATAATAGTTCCAGCTAAAATATAATTATCGTGCACAATGGTAGGCAGAACTCTTTAAAGGGACATCTCTGCCTCTCTGATATCGCCGCCGCCCGTCCGAAGTGAAATTTTGCCACTATGAAGTTTTTGAACAAAAAAAAAACAATACAATCTCTTGGACCATGCTTGATCTCACATTCATTATAATTCCCTTTTCATGTTTTCGACACACCCAAATCCTATTTGCTGTCAACAATTATGGCACCTCGTTCAGCGTGGATTTGCTTTATCATTGCTTGCATGGATAGATGGTCACCAGTGTTGACGGCGTTCTAAATCGTTTGTACCAAACTATAAAAAAAAGCACTTTTTTTTTTTTTGTTTCTTTTTTTTTTTCAAGGTTTCTCTTGACTTTCAATTTTAAACAGGTGACCTTTAAAAATATTTACAATGACAAGGCATGTTTAAGAAATCTAAATAATTAAGTACGTTGTCACGAAGGATGATTTATGATCGTTTTAAAGCAACATAGTAGCTCCCAAAATGTGTGCTGCAGTGTTTTGATTATATCAGGGGTCGGCGGTAAGCTAGTAGTATAGTTAACAGCTGAGAAATATACATACAGTGAACCCCCCCCGTTATTCGCGGGCTCACCATTCACGGTTTCACAAATTCGCGAATTTTTAGCATAAGTATTGACTTAACATTTTCTTCATAAATTCGGTAGAATTTACAAATATGATAATCATTTAAGGCCAATATGACAACAAAAAAAAAAAACGCAATTAAAATACTAATTATTCCGTAGGATTCATATTAAATGCGGCTCATACAAAAGCATTGGTATTCCAAATTTTCCCAAACTTTATTTGAAACTGAATTATTTTTTTTTTTAAATCAACCAACTTGCAAGCAGAAAGGTCTAATCTACGCTAATTTGGTGGCTTTCATGCAAAAAACACATGCTAATGTACAAAAACCACATGCTAATGTACAAAAAACACATGCTAATGTACAAAAACCTGATTTTTAGTGAACTTTGAAGTATCAAAATTTATTCGGGGATTTTCGCTATTCGCGCGAGTGTGTGGAACGTAACCCCGTGAATAGTGGGGTCCTACAGGATATATATAGATATATACACAACAAATAACCAACGTTCTGAAACTATTGAAATTATTTAAAAAAATTAGATTTTGTACAAAGCTCCCTTTTTCGTCACACGAGAATCAAAATGACTGTGTCTCACTCTGTTGGGGGGGGGGGGGACTTCATTCCTTTTAAAAATAGTGAAAAAAAAATAACTTACACTACCGCTAACCCTAAGTCTGAATAGCATCCCCCGGACTTAGGCTTAGTTGTAGGGTAAGTTTGTTTGTTTTTTATTATTGTTTAAGCCTGAAATGAGACGAAGCTAAATGACCTCCAAAAAAGTCGACATGATTTTTTACTTTTTATATTTCGTCAATTTAACGATAACAAATTGAGAGACAATAAATTTTACAATCAGTTTCCACACTTTAAAGTATACGAGTCGGTAGAAAATTAAATTTTAACGCGTTTGGTGAAAGTTATTATTTGTAATTTTATTTTCGATTTCTCGGCTGTTAACTAGAAGGCAAGATTACCTTGTAGGGATTAGTTAGATTGGAACAACTACAGCTTTCCTGTTGGTACTGTTATCAGAAAAGCTTCCTTGCCTCAGACTTCATGAAGACCCAAAGCTGACTGACAAAGCTGTTTATGATTTCAATTGGTGTTGTATACTGAGAAACGGGGGGGGGGGGGGGGGATGATGTCACGTGCGAGAAGTGAGTAGCTAAAAATGTACTCTTCCCAGTTGTTCTTCAGATGACGCAGACGTATAAAAAGAACGCGTAAGGACCCCTCCCCTACCTGAAGTGGAAGTATGGATACAACTAAAATCGCAGATTTAATACAATAGTTAATGAAATGTTTTCCTTGTTTAGAAAGACAGTAAAGAAATTGAACCATGAAATTGTGTTGAGTGTTGATTACGATCAACCCGGCTGAAACCAAGTAGTGTCAAACATGTGTAAGGTAATTAAAGATGTCAGCGACCCAAAGAGACAGGAATGATGTAACACTGGGCCACTGATTTTACGAGGGTTTCGGCTGAAATGCTCACGGTGCACCTTACTGAATAGATTTACCATCCTTGGTCCATGATAATAGATTTTTACAATGTAGTTTACCTATGTTAGAAAATAAAAAAGAGTTAAGAGATCCAAATGTTAAAGTTAAAAGAGCAGGCCTGACTGCAATAAATATAAACTTATGCTATTTTGTTTCAAAATTTTTTAGATGAGGATTGATAATTTGTACTATTTGGATTATTTAGACTATTATTCTCATAACGTTTCGGCCAATGTAACTCAAGAATCTCTACAGGATTTTGAACTAACCCTTGGACACATAGCACAATGGATAAAGGTGTTAAGTAATAATCAGTTCTAAGTGACAGTCTCCTGGAGTTTGAAGGTTCAATCCTCACTACAGGCGATACTAAGAATAAAATATAACATATTTACTTAAGATGTCTATCCGGTCGTGGCTGATGGAACGAAAACAATTTACCCTCTGTGACTTAAATAAAGGGTTCAGTTCGAAATTCTATATATATTCCCTAGTTTTGACAATACACTCATTGGACTTTATTTATTTATTTATCTTTTTGGTATTAGAGATCTTCTGAGATATCCAATCCCCCATTTTAATTTTTTCTCTACACCGACTCTAAAAAATGGCACCTATCTTGGAGGAAACCATCTATGCCCACGAACCCCATCCATTTTTTTTTCTTTTTATCCCCCAATAGTTCACCTTTCCCCACTTCCCCACGTAGGAATTGACTTGCTTGTTTTCGGTTCTTAAAACAACCCAGAAAACAGTGAGCAGCTCACACCTGGATAGATTTTGTGAAGGTCCTACTAACCACCACACTTAGTTTTATTTGGTTATATCTTTTTTTCTGTAATTTCTGGTTGTGTTTTGGTACACCCAACCCCCAACCGATGAAATTGTACATATATTTTTTGTAAATAAAAAACGTTAAACCACTGATGTTAAGTGACCTAATGTTATGTAGGTTTGGCCATAGTGTGAATGTGCTATTTTGGTGATTGGAACTAGTTTAGAGAATAGATCAGGCGGACGGCAGCCGACCCCCATCCCAACCCCACCCAACTTTGGTTTTGTGCCACATCTTCATGTTTTATTAAAAAATTAATTTGTTTATAAAAATTTTAGATAAATAAATCCTTGGTCTTTTGGTTAGGAGCAAAGTGTAGTATCTGTTCTGAGATTACATTTTATCTTTTCTGTCCTCGGTCAGTGAAGGAGAAATTTTTCTAGCCTGATGCAATATTTATTTTTGTCCAAATTCAAAGTTTCCCTTTTGGGGGAGCTGAATTTTCCCCACATTAACAACCGCCCTTGTGTCTTACTCTTCCCCGTGGCGAGGCAAGTAAATAGAGACAAGATTCACCTGAAGAAAGTCGGAGGTCACATCAGTCGAAACGTTTTGAGAATAACATCCAAGATAAAAATAGTAATCTGAATAAACCAAATCAAACGGAAAGATATTTTGTTTTGATATTAAAAAGCCACAAAAATGTTGACATGCTGCAAAAAAGACAAACCGACTCAAACTGAATCAATTAATTGGTCTGCCCTTATGCCAGACTTGATTCTTGACAAAATGAAAGGTCTTTCATTCGTTGTGGCATGGCTTTTCTTTCTGGATTTAAAAACTCTAGAGAAAAAAAAATAAAGATCTTTCGTTCATAAATAAGAAATTGGAACTGATATCTGCATATTTCCTGAAGCCGAGAAATCTGACTCTTCTTCTTAAAGTTAGAGGATGCTTGACTGTTTGATTGATGGAGGATTTCCGCTACCCCCTTCTTCCTTCTCGTCTCCAATCTCTTTCCCCATCCCCCACCCATTCCACAGCAGTCCCAGTAAGGGGCAGGGAGAGAAAAAAAAGGATTGTCTTTTCGGTTGCTCTTTTTTTCTTTCTCTTTTTTTTTGTAGGGTGCGTTTAAGAAGACGACATTCTTAGACTGCATTTTTTAATCATGTGGCCGCCATGATTTATGTGAAAGGGGTTAGGTAACGTTGCTGGGGTAACATTTCTCTGTTTAACAGCAAATCAACCCTTCGGGAAGGGGTAATGCCAAAGCTAACCCCCCTTTTTTACGAAATGAATCCTCAC
The DNA here is from genome assembly GCA_963556195.1 of Sepiola atlantica. Classification (NCBI taxonomy): domain Eukaryota; kingdom Metazoa; phylum Mollusca; class Cephalopoda; order Sepiida; family Sepiolidae; genus Sepiola; species Sepiola atlantica. Next base: position 125,599,574 of record OY744519.1, on the reverse strand, counting down.
TTATCAAGGCCAAAATCAACTCGAGGATAAGGATTAATGAGATAGAATGATTATCAGTTAAGAGATGAAGAATATTACGAGAGGATTGAGAATGATTGATGGAATGAACCGAGTTCAAATATTGTGAGGACGGTTCGTGACATGAATCTGTTGACATTGGATTTGAAGAAAACCATATTGTAATCTTCAGGGAAGTAGTCCTGTGGTAACGTGTTCCATAGATGGGGAAACCTTTGCGAAGAAACTATGTTGGTGGAAAATCCACCTGACACTCGGCTTAAGGAGAAAAAAGATTTTTCTTGTGTGTGTGTTCTCATAGAATTATTCAAGCCGAGAAAATGGGGTCTTCAACTATTTCCCTGGTGGTGGTACAACGGGAAACCGCCACCACCACCACCATCACCATAATGAATTAAATTATGAATTAAAATTTGATTCGGTAACTACTGGAGTTAACGTCAATAGACGAAAGTTTGACCGGCACTTTCCAAGATTCTACTTTTGCATCCTCTGCCCCTCTTACGCACCCCACGCCCCTCTACAGTTAAATACCCCACGACTAACTCAACCCTCCCCCATCCGTTCTTTCTAGTTTGTCATACTGTGCTCATCTTTGTTAAATCCATCATGCCTGTAGAGTTGGGAGGGGGCATCGGGTTTGCAAGATTAGCGCTGTTTTACGAAATTCAGTTTGACAACAAACACATGTTCTATCCAAGAAATGGTGAACTCGGCTGTCTGAAGGAATTGGACCGTAAAAACGAAACGCAAATAAAACTGCAGGTTAAAAAAAAAAAAAATGAAAGAAAAGAAAGATTACCAAAGATTTCTTAAGAACTTTTGACAGATTAATCTCGTTATTTAATTATCTCAATTATAATTTCATATCAGGTCAGTTGTTCGTTGGCGTTTGGTTTCCTGTCAGCAAAAGAAGTTTGTTTTTTGTTTTGTTTTGTTTTTCATTTTTGATCTTCATTTTTATTTGTTTTTCATTTATTTTTTTATTTTTTGTTTTTTGTTTTTCATTTTTTTTCTAGTTTTTTTTTCATATTTTAGTGTTTTTCATTTTTTTTCTGTTTTTCATTTTTTCTTCATTTTTTTCTTCATTATTTAAACATTTTTTTATTTTCTGTTTTTTTTTTTTTTTTTTTTTTTTTTTAAATCTATCAACAAATCTATATTACCGGTCAAAGATGGGAAGTCAGTTGGAATTTTTACAGGAGTAGTAGTTTTGTTTTCAGCAGGTGTTGGAGTCTAGTTTTTTAAACCGATTGCAGAATCAGGAGTCAGATTAATCTTCAGCCAACTCTACATTTCTGATATGTCAGCAGTAGCAATTTGTTTTCTTATTTCTCTAAAACTGGATAGTCGGAGTTGGGAATTGATGATTTTTGCAAGAGTATAGTCAGTTTTTATTTTATTTTTAATAAGTTGGGAGTTTGTACTGAGAAAGTTATTCTGTCTGATTTTCAAAGTCAGATCCAAATAGCATTTAAGCTGACAAATCAAATTTTGCTTCTAACTAGCCAATTTTTATTTGTTATTGTTGTATCATGTTATTGGCAATATAATAACGTACTTCCTACAATTTATTTAAAACATTACTTAGTCCGGCCCAGACGACTGCTAATATGAATCATTTTTTAAAAATAATCACCTAAAAATAAAAATCAGCAAGGGGATAACTCTTTTTAATTTAAAGAATATAGTAGAGTTATCTACCTTAAGTTTTAAAATGTTCAAAAAAATAAAAATTAAAAACTACAATGACTACAATGCATCCTGGGCAACACCGGTTAGGTAAAGCTAGTTCAATATCTAGGTTCAGGAATGTAGAGGATATGAAGTAATTGTGACGAACACAAACAACATATGAATTGGAACACTTTATATATTGATATGAAGAAAGGAAGAAAAAAAAAAAGCGAAAGATGTCAGAATGTTGTGTTGCAACTAATTGGCATTTGTGATGTTTCACTTGATGTACAATATTCGTCCATATAATAGTTCTTGAGTTCTTTGTGTATACAGTGTTGGTATATTTAGTGTTAGAAATGTGTCTTTAATGTATCATTCTCCTCGGTTGCAGCTTCTGTTTGAGAATTCTCTGCACATGGTGCTGACACCTGTAATAGTAGACAGAGCTAAGATAAACCAATCTACTTCTTCAAACTACCAGGACAAAAGAGGGGGAAAGTTTAAAACCAGGTAGGGTTTTCGATGAGAATCAAGAGAAAGTGGCGCAATTCAGGGAAAGAAGTGGCACCCTCTCGTACATCTATGTTAGTAGCCAATGAAAGGGGAGCTTTCAGGTCGCTCTTGACTACACTCAATACATTATTTCGGACAATTTGGCATAACGGTTAGTGTTTGTAAATAGGCCGGAGACCAAGGTTCCATTCTCGGTCGAGTTATACCAAAGACTCAAAAATTGTACTTGATGCCTCCTTGCTAAACAATCGGCATTATAAGGTGAGGTCAAGAGTAAGTGGTGAAATCTTGGGGAAGGAATGACACCCTCCCCTACATTTTGATGTAGTAGTCAATGAAAAGGGAGCCATTGGGTCGCTCTTGACTATGGTCATTCCTTTTATTTGATATTGTTCTTTGCCATTAAATAACGACAAAAAATGGGCTGATATGCCGTTAAACACACTCAGCAAACTAATATTGCCATAAATTATGGAAGACACCTGATTAAGAAATGCCGGCAAAGATTTTTTTACCTTCAAAACACTCCCCCCTAAAAAACAACAAAAACAGAGAAAAGAGTTTGGACTAAAATAAAAAGGAAAAAGAAGTCGAACGCCCCCTAAATTTTCATAAATAATCTCCTGTAAAGGTTGATATGCAATAAGACAGACAAACCAACCCTACATTTACATGCCATCTTTTTATATTCCTCCTACTTTCGGTTCTGTTATCCTCCTACCTCCACTCTTCTTATATCGTCTGCTGCTGTTTTAGTTGGATGAAACAAATCCCAAACTTTATCGTTTTCCTTCTCCTCCCCTCTCCTAATATCATTCTGCATTTTTTGGATTACTGTTTGCTTAGACTTGTCCGATAAATTTTTGACCCTCCCCTGCTTACGATTTCATAACATTGTCGTATTGAGTAAGAAATCTTTTGTTGCAACGAAAATGTTTCATCACCGTTTTATTGTTTAGCATTAAAAGAGGCAGAGGGGATATATTATGACATCACAATGTATTCTCACTTTGAGAACTTCTTTGATTTTGTAATCATTGCACAATGGCAAAATTAAGAAATATTTTTTATTATATAATAAAGTCGGCCTATTTCTCAGTTTGTCATTGATACATTCGCTCATACTAAATCAATATTTCATACTGAATAGCAATTTTCTTTTCTTTGCCTTTGGTCCATGTTGTTAATCATAATCCTCATTTTCAGTTAATAAGAATAAGAATTCCTTTCAGAAAAAAATGTATCTGTTAAGAAGAATAAGGTTTAATTCGATTTAATTCCTTTCAGAAAATAATTTATCTGACTAGGAATAATTTTCATACGGATGCCAAGCTTTATCGACAACGCATTTTATTTATGATGACCACCTTCTTGGTTCTCAGCAGCAAATTCTGCTACTAAGAGTAATCTATATAGATAGAATACATTCTTAATAATACATTCTCATTTAATATAGAAACAGAGGTGCAAAAAATAAGGAAATCTGTGGTAGCTTTTAAAATTCACATCTACATCATGTGACATCAACTGGTGTCAGGACCTTACATTAGTTGTTTACTTGCTAGATTTTACACTGCAACTGTTTTTCTCACTTCAAATACTTTTATCTTTAGTCACCTGACTAAAATTCAACCAATTAGATTTTCATCCTCATACATAAGAATATGTGAACCTATGATCAAACCTCATCAATTTTACACTTCAACAAATATTCCTGCTAATTAATATCTGACACAGAACTCCAAGAAGCTTGGGTGCCTCATTTGGAAATCTCTAGTGTATCAAATCTGTACTTGATCGTTGGTTTGTTTTCATTCAAAAATCGCTGAAACCGACGGTATCATGTTGTTTTGATTTGATCTTCTCAAACACCATATATAAATATTTTGCTCTTATTTTAAATTGAAATTTTTGAAAAAAATGTATTTTAATAATATAGCGACAAATCTGTTGGATTTCTTTCTACCAATCTTACCAAGGTATATATATATATATATATAACTCCTTTGTAATATAGTAGGAAAAATCCCAGCAGAGTGCTCGATTAATTAAGAATTAAAGTTAAAAATTAAGAGCGTGATATTTATTTATTTTGGTACAGAAAAATTAGTACGACATTCGTACCGTCGGTTTCAAGTCCTTCTGTGCTTGAAACCGACGGTACGAATGTTGTACTAATTTTTCTGTACCAAAATAAATAAATAAATATATATATATATATATATTAAGTTCAAATATATTGTAAATATGAACTTAAAACCAATATCTTTTCAAAAGTACTCAATACAAATTAGAGTTTTTATAAATAAAATTATATAAACATAAGACTGTTTCTGATTTTTATATAATTTTTTTCAACATAAAATTGTATTTATATAAACATTTTTTGGCCAGCTACGACTTAATTCAAGGTTTAGCAGCATCGGGTCACTGACAGAGATGATTCTGAAAAGACAATGAATCTTATGATAATTGAAAGTTTTGGTAGGAGGAGAGGGAGATTTGGGAAAATATATAAGAGAAGAAAAGGATATTAGAAGGAAATCAATGTAAGCCTGTACATATATATATATATATATATATATATATATAAATAAATTAAACAAGCAAAAAATAGATAAATACAAAAATTGAAGAAAAAAACATAAATAAGAAAAGAAAAAAAAAACATATCCACACGCCTATACACAGGTATACACATACAACTATGTCTCTTTATATACATTTACAGGATTTCATACTTATACTCATATACACACGCACACAAATATGTAAATCGACATACACAAAAACATATATATGCATACATACATAAACAGGATTTATTACTAAGGGATAAATAAAAACAAATATAAGACAAAGAATCACAACAAACAGGAAGAATCGATATTTCGCCTCTGATTTATTGGAAGCTTATTCATGAGTGGAGACATGGCTAAGAAACGGGATGCATTTATACAGAAAATACATGTGGAGTGAGAGTAGAAAAATGAGAGTGGGGAAGTTATTGAGGAAAGTATTGGAGAAGGCACAGGCATGGGTGTAAGAAAGATAGAGTATTTATTTACTCCTCTCCAGGAGTTAGGCACAAGGCCAGTTTTATCTTACTCCCACAAGTAAGATGTGACCCAAGGTCGGGTCGGGAAAGTGGGGTTTGAAAAGCCAGCGCCCGAGAGGTGAGCACTCTAGCCATTAAAAATTGCCTGAGCAGCCCCGTCGGCATTCCCCGGTAGGGGCACCTCAGGCAGTAAACAATAAACTTACTCCTCCCAAAGAGGGGAGGCGAAGCCTGGGAGGGTGGATCTCCTAGAACTGCACAGGTCAGACCATAGACCGGCGTAAATTAAGCCCCGAAGGCCAAGACAATACCAGTCTATGGGGTGCAGTATCCATCGGAACAGATACTACACTTTGATCTTAGCCAAAAGGCCAAGAACAGAGTGTGAGTATTGATTTACTCCTCTCCAGGAGTTAGGCACAAGGCCAGTTTTTATCTTACTCCTACAAGTAAGATGTGACCCAAGGTCGGGTCGGGAAAGTGGGGTTTAAAAATTGCCTGGGCAGCCCCGTCGGCATTCCCTGGTAGGGGCGCCTCAGGCAGTAAGCAATAAACTTACTCCTCCCCAAAGAGGGGAGGCGAAGCCTGGGAGGGTGGACCTCCTAGAACTGCACAGGACAGACCCATAGACCGGCGTAAATCAAGCCCCGAAGGCCAAGACAATACCAGTCTATGGGGTGCAGTATCCATCGGAACAGATACTACACTTTGATCTTAGCCAAAAGGCCAAGAACAGAGTGTGAGTAGGTCAAATAGAATGTGGTCAGTGCCGCTGAAAGAAAAAAAATAGAGGAAAGGGGTTCAGAGGAATATGGGTCATTATAAATGGATAACTATATGCTTGTTTTCCCCCTCTCTTTCTCTCCCTCCTCTTTTTCTCTCTTTCCTTCTTCTCTCTCCCCTCGCTCTCTTTCTCCCTCTCTATTTCCCATCTCTCCCTTTCCTTTGTTTCTCTCTTTCATTTATTTACATCATGCAATTTCTCTCACCACTTCAAATGACGTGTGCACGGTGACAAACAAGATAACATTATCATAGTTGCACTAATATGTAGATAATATTAATTCCTCACTGCAGGAATCTAGACAGAAAATAGATATATCTGTAGGGGATTTTGCTTTTGTGTTTTCTTAACGTTGGGATTGCCTGCCGGGGTTTCTTCCGGCCTCTGCAGGGCCTTTCTTTCTTGCCACGATTCTGTCATTTATTTTCGGCTTTCTTGGAACACATTCCTTCGCCGTTTCTTCCAGCTAACACTTGTGTCTTCAACGGTGGTAGCATCCACGCATGAACGGTCAGGTGCGTGCACGCGCTCTGCATCAGGAATGTATTCATCTTTTTTCTTCTTCTTTCTTTTTTTTTTTTGCTTCCTCCCTGCTCTACCCCCCCCCCGCCCCGACATCCACACCCCAGCCCCTCCATTCATTACTTCCATATCCACCCACCCCTATACCCCCCCTCTCTCTCCCTCTCTCTCTCTCTCTCTCTCTCTCTCTCTCTCTCTCTCTCTATCCTGCTGAGCTGCTCACAGAGTGTAGGCTCTTAGCTTTACATGAGGCACGTGTTCAAACAAATCAGGATCCGCTGATCGTCGATGTGTGAAAATTCAATAAAAATAATTAGCTCCCTTATATTTATTTTATGTCTGGTTTATATATATATATATATATATATATATATATATATATATATATTTTTTTTAATTAAAAATTTTTTTTTATTACTTGTATCAATTATTAGGTGTTTCATGTGTTCATTGTGTCAGCTCAGTTGTGAGAGCGTTGTGCTGGAAAATGCGGAGCCTTCGAGAGGAGGCTCGTTAAACCTTTTGATTGGTATCGCATTTAAAATGGTGGGGGGGGGTCTATTTTGCAAAAATGTTAGATAACAAAAACTACCATTCACCGACATCCCTCTCCCCCCTTGCAGCAAAAGCCCCCCCCCCCTCTCTCTTCTGCCAAAATGTGTGTGTCTGAGGGATTGGATTAGAGATTTTTATCTTGAGATTTAGACCAGATTTTTTGTAGTTTTTGGCAACATTACTTTTTATTTTTTCTGCCCCCCCCCCTTCCCGGTCTGGTTATAAACATTTTGCTTTATCCATAATTATTCATAGGGTTTGTTTGTTTGTTTTGCTAGACTTACCATTTAATTGTATAGCAAGAAGCCTTTAGCATTTTCAGGAATTATACCTGCATGCTTATACAGGGTGGTCGCTAGAAAGGCGTGAAATTTGAGGTTGTAAATTTTTTTGTTTAAATTTTATTGCGTCTGGCTTATTCACTTCTTCGATTTGCACGGACGACATTTTTAGCATCTGTAAGTGTATTATAATATTAGTCTTTGAAAAAACTTTATAACAGTCATTCTTTGTAAAAATAAATTACTGTTTAACAAATTTCCAGCTTTTCTAGCTTTTTTTATTTCCGCTCTAAACTTTCCCATTAGATCCTTTCATTGTTTTCACACACACATATGTATGTAAATATATATATATATATATATATATATATATATATATACTAGCTGGCTTTGCCTGCTCATTATCGCTTTGCAAAGTTCGCTACTTGAAACATTAATTTGAAATAATAAGCATTTTTCATAACTTTGTTGTAGACACGAACAAGATCTTTCTCATTTATTCATATAAATAAACATTAATATTTTAGTAATTTCGATACAAATTTATTTATCTTTTAAATGTAAGCGTAAAAAAAAGAAGAAATCAATTTTCCTTTTCACTTGCAATGTAGAAATAGATCGCAACTTGTCGAAAATCAAGTCAGTCTCCATAAATAAAGGAACATCTGAACACAAATGCTAAATATTTGTCCAAGAAATAAAACTATATTGCGAAACAACTATTTGTTATATTCAAATAAAAAAAATCATGGCATTAAAAAACAATAACAAATAGCTTATCAATAAAATGTCCTTTTTCAAAATCAATATGCAAATTAGTTAACTGTATAATATGTACTATCGTATCATTAAAAAACAAGCATTTTTTTTTCATCTTCTGTAAAAACAAATTGTCTATGTAACAAACAACAAATTTTGTAAAAATTATCAAAATTGTTTCTCTGAACATTATTTTGTTCATAAAGTATTTGATTTTGTTAAATGTTGCATTTGCTTTCTGATTGTATTATGTCATATTTTCTGTAATCAATAAACAAATTGATTTTTGAAATATCAAAAATGTGTCTAAATCATGATGAATAAAGGAATTTTTTGTGAATTTAGTTCTTTGATATTTTTGTACATTTAATTTGATGGAAATAAAGCGGTTATTGTAAACTACTTTCTAATATGTATAGTTGCTAATTGCTGGACATTATTAAGAAATTTCTTATTAAAACTTTTCTCCAAAATTATTATTTAGTAGTAATTTTGGTCTTCACATGTCCACCTTCAGTCGTTGCCCCCCAGTCACATGTTTGCCAGGCCTGTATTATGAATCGCTTTGGAATTGACGCACATTAAACAAGATTTAAATCATTCAGATTCGAATGTTCAGAAAAAAATTGGTTTGCACATCGAAAACGGATTTTTGGCTAGAAACTTAAAAGTAAACACAAGATTCAGTTAAAAAAAAACTAAGAAGAAATATCAAGAATAAATTTTTACATTTGGCATTCGAAAACCGATATTTTCTTCCATTCAAAAAAGTGATGAAAATAAAAATTGGATAAATTACAATATTTATTAATTTATCAGATATTCATATAAAAAATTTGTTCCTTAATCCATGGATTTTCAAAGATAAGCTCTTTTTATATTCCTTGCTTGAATATCTGATGAATTAATAAATATTGTAATTAATCCACTTTTTATTTTCATCTTTTTTTTTCTTATGTTAATGCTCTATCTGAGCATCTTTTTATCACGATAGGATCTAAAATAAAAATAAAATATTTATCTATTGTTTCATTTTTTATATATATATATATATATATATAGTTTCTTTCCAAGAAACTCCCATCTGTGGAGCACGTTGCAACAAGATTGCTTCTCTGAGGCTTACAACATGATCATCTTCAAATCTAATGTTAATAAATACTTGCCATAAGCTGCCTTGATAAGTCATCAAATGTTATTCATCCCATTCATTATTTTCAATCCTCATAATATTCTTCATTCAACTGACAATCTAGCCATCTCATTAACCATTATTCTCGAGTGGCTTTTAGCCTTGATAAGTGGTGAATCATTAATAGAATAAATTTTTAAAAGGATATTTCATTAATGATCGTACATGGAATTCTCATGTCTGATCAACATTTTTCAAAAACTTGAGTATGTACTTATTTTAATGTTGGCATTTCAGTGCTAGTTGGTGTCCTTTGTTTAATAGTTTTAATGTAATTATTGCTAATTTTTCATCCAGAAAAATTGGTACAAGTTTTAGATATTACTCTATATAAAGTAGTAAAGTAGGTCGACCGTGTAAGAGGGCGACCTGAAGGTTCCGTTTTCATCTCCTTTCCCTGGATTGCTTCACTTACCCATTCTCCTCGCCTTATAATGTTGAATGCTTAGCAAGGAGGCATCAAGTGCCATTTTTTCTAGTCTTTTGTGTGACTCGACTGAGGATTGAACCCCAGTCTCTCTGGCTAATTAGCAACCACTCTAACCATTATATCAAATATGGAGCTGATTTTATTAGTTTGTTCCATTCTCCGATTATGGTTTGTTTCGCTTTTTATATGTATATTTTTATTTTCGCGTTTCCAAATATTTTTGATAATATATATCTTCAGATATGTGAAAGCCAATAAAAAGCCGGTGTTCACTTGAAGAGACCATATTAATAATGTATGCCTTCACTCATTTATAGCACGAGCAACAGTTCGACAGTTTTGGTCTTCTATCTGACATACTGAAAGGGATTCTGTTGAGCGGTCCTTGAAATATATGTGTTGTCAAACTGCGGTCTGAGATGATAAATGACATGTGAGTCTTATAGGAAATATAACATAATTATTTGGGTTTATTCTCAGTGGATAAGTAATCACTGATACGGCAAGTAACTTCATAAACCAAAGCTGATATATATATATATATAATTTATTTAAAAAACTATGCGTTACATATTTCAGAGTCGTACCGCGGTTTCATCCAGATGGACTGACTTTTTTCATTTTTGAAATCGTCAAAAAGTCAGTCCATCTGGATGAAAGCATGGTCCGACTCTGAAATATGTAACGTATAGTTTTTAAAATAAATTATTTGTATTTAGCTCTCACTTTTTTGCGATCGAGCACTTTATTGGTTTTTTTTTCAAGATAACCTGACACTAATGAAATTGTAGTTTCTGTCCTCGAGTTTTAGAGATAAATAAAAAAAATAAAATAAAAATTTAAAAATTAAAAACTTTCTATTGAAAAACTTGTGATTTTCAAGACATTTGAATTTTTAAAATCTAATTATCTCAAAATTTAATTATGATTTTCTGTGAAATAGAGGACCATTTTGGGAAAAAAAATCATTAAAATAATTTAATTATGATAATCTGTCAATTATTACATGCCATAAAACAAAAAATGACCAATTAAGACATGCCTCAAAACAAATGACCAATTATGACATGCTGTAAATTATGACATGCTTTAAAAACAAAACAAATAACCAATTGTGACATACCTTAAAAAGAAATGACCAATTATGACATGCCATAAAACAAACAAATGGAAACGGATATTGGAAACATTTTTGTTCCAACCCTTCATTTTGACAGCATTTACCTCGAATGGAAGAACATTTTAAATTCCCCAATGTTAAGTCGTCTTTTCATTTTTTTGTCTGATTAAAAGAAGAAAAAGAAAAAAAGGAACTCTGGCTGTGCAACGAAATCGCATGTTACCACATGTGAGATGGAGGGGGCAGGGAATCTTTTTGTGGAATAATCCTAATAGACTATCTTATAAATATTTAATAGTTTTTGGCACGTTTTTCATTTGCTGTGTTGAATAACTGTATTAAAAGGAAAACGCAAAAAAAAAATCATTTATAATACATACTATAGGAATAATCGAAATATGAGCAAAATGCTTATAATATATATATATTACACACAAATGGATTTGTTTCCTTCTTGTATAAGAGACAGGCACATGTTCATACAAGTATGCATAAATATTGTATTATCTGATATGTTAGATTATTTTCCATATATCTCTTTCCGTATCCATATATCCCTAAGCTATGTGTGTATATATATATATATATATATATATATATATGTGTGTGTGTGTGTGTATTTTTCCACCTCAGGAGATCTTAGTTTCTAAAATAACTAAAGATCGATAACATCGACATGCCAGTGTAGTGACTTATGTACGTGTCTGTATAAATAAAAATAGTAATGTATGTATATATATATATATATATATTAGTAGGCAATATTAAAAAAACAAATTTTATATAGTTCAGGGTTATCTGAATAAAAATCAGTTTCCAAATGTGATAGTGATACTCAATATTCAAAATATTTAATAGAGCTTATAATAGTCTTAAATTCAAAATGATATCATTCTATAATGTAACAACAATCCCCCTTCATTAGAAAATCGAAAAGAAGACCCCCCCCCCCCCCCCGAGGGCTATCGAGAGAAGAGGGACATCCAGATGATGATCAGAGATTTCAAATCGTTAGACATACAGAGTCAAACACAAATGAAAGGGTATTGTTCGGGTAAACAGCCTAGATTCCCTGTGTTTACTTTCGACTCCTCTAGAAACATGTGTAAAAGTTATTTTGTTCAGAAATTGTCATTAAATCATTGAATTATATAATCTTGAATTTAATACTTTATTTATATATCTCTTGTTTTCATTTTACTTCAGTAAGTTCTCAGAAATCAAGGGGCCTCTTTCTGGGATTAACACTTGATTTCTATATGAGATACATAGATAGTGTTCAATCAAGATTCTCTTCTACCTCTCAAACATTGAGTTTGTAAATCAGTGAAAAACACGAATTTCCCTCTCCCCAAATCGCCATTTATTTATGTTATAGTTTATCTTTATTGTGGTCTTTTCTGAATTTTGTTTGATTCCAAGACAAGAATTCATCTGGTCTGGTGGAGTATATAGCAAAGTGCTGTTACTTGAGGTAACATCGCTAGGAGAGGGTGCACCATTCCTCGTATGAGCCAGTGTATAGTCGTATTGAGGGGATTATATTTGTGCTTCGAATACTATGTTATTTTAAATATTTGGGCAGGGTTTACTTGTAGGGTGAAGTGTCCTCGTGCTAGGTTGTCCTGATAAACCTTTGTACAGAGAGACCGAAGACACTCAAGGATGGTGTCTAGTAGGTAATTTAAACTTTACTTTATATATGTGTGTGGGGGGGGGGGTGTATGTATATATCAATTTATTATACTGAAGTTTAGTTAATCAACGTTTGTTTCCCTAAGGATTTTTTCCTATATACTTTAATGACACAAAATACATATTAAAATATTCTTTAGCTCTGAGATTATGCTTGCAAGTAAATTTCATTTCAATTCTTCTAATTAGCCGTAATTTGTAATTAACTGAACAAGTAACTCATCTTTCACTTAGTTATCTATGTATTTCTTGTCTTCTCTCACTGTGGGATGATTCAACCACTCTCTAGTAGTTTTTAATGTCTGTGAAAATTTAGAGAAAGAATAACTTTCTCTTTTCATCTAATTTACATAGTGTTTTCGTAAACATGTATGTAAATGAGATAGCAAAATAATAGGATTCTTTACTTAATACGGATGATCTTTTATATAAAAAAAGTTGTCTGTCTGTCTGTATCCAGCTAAAAGTAAAAAACCCCTATAAAACAAACACCACAAAGTTGGTATATTCTTTATCGGCATTACCCTGGCTGAATAATATCTAAAATGGCATTACCCTGGCTGAATAATATCTAAAATAGCATTACCCTGGCTGAATAATATCTAAAATAGCATTACCCTGGCTGAATAATATCTAAAATAGCATTACCCTGGCTGAATAATATCTAAAATGGCATTACCCTGGCTGAATATTATCTAAAATAGCATTACCCTGGCTGAATAATATCTAAAATAGCATTACCCTGGCTGAATAATATCTAAAATAGCATTACCCTGGCTGAATAATATCTAAAATAGCATTACCCTGGCTGAATCATATCTAAAATAGCATTACCCTGGCTGAATAATATCTAAAATAGCATTACCCTGGCTGAATAATATCTAAAATAGCATTACCCTGGCTGAATAATATCTAAAATAGCATTACCCTGGCTGAATAATATCTAAAATAGCATTACCCTGGCTGAATAATATCTAAAATAGCATTACCTAGGCTGAATAATATCTAAAATAGCATTACCCTGGCTGAATAATATCTAAAATAGCATTACCCTGGCTGAATAATATCTAAAATAGCATTACCCTGGCTGAATAATATCTAAAATAGCATTACCCTGGCTGAATAATATCTAAAATAGCATTACCCTGGCTGAATAATATCTAAAATAGCATTACCCTGGCTGAATAATATCTAAAATAGCATTACCCTGGCTGAATAATATCTAAAATAGCATTACCCTGGCTGAATAATATCTAAAATAGCATTACCCTGGCTGAATAATATCTAAAATAGCATTACCCTGGCTGAATAATATCTAAAATAGCATTACCCTGGCTGAATAATATCTAAAATAGCATTACCCTGGCTGAATAATATCTAAAATAGCATTACCCTGGCTGAATAATATCTAAAATAGCATTACCCTGGCTGAATAATATCTAAAATAGCATTACCCTGGCTGAATAATATCTAAAATAGCATTACCCTGGCTGAATAATATCTAAAATAGCATTACCCTGGTTGAATAATATCTAAAATAGCATTACCCTGGCTGAATAATATCTAAAATAGCATTACCCTGGCTGAATAATATCTAAAATAGCATTACCCTGGCTGAATAATATCTAAAATAGCATTACCCTGGCTGAATAATATCTAAAATAGCATTACCCTGGCTGAATAATATCTAAAATAGCATTACCCTGGCTGAATAATATCTAAAATAGCATTACCCTGGCTGAATAATATCTAAAATAGCATTACCCTGGCTGAATAATATCTAAAATAGCATTACCCTGGCTGAATAATATCTAAAACAGCATTACCCTGGCTGAATAATATCTAAAACGGCATTACCCTGGCTGAATAATATCTAAAACGGCATTACCCTGGCTGAATAATATCTAAAATAGCATTACCCTGGCTGAATAATATCTAAAATAGCATTACCCTGGCTGAATAATATCTAAAATAGCATTACCCTGGCTGAATAATATCTAAAATGGCATTACCCTGGCTGAATAATATCTAAAATGGCATTACCCTGGCTGAATAATATCTAAAATGGCATTACCCTGGCTGAATAATATCTAAAATAGCATTACCCTGGCTGAATAATATCTAAAATGGCATTACCCTGGCTGAATAATATCTAAAATGGCATTACCCTGGCTGAATCATATCTAAAATGGCATTACCCTGGCTGAATAATATCTAAAATAGCATTACCCTGGTTGAATAATATCTAAAATAGCATTACCCTCGCTGAATAATATCTAAAATAGCATTACCCTCGCTGAATAATATCTAAAATAGCATTACCCTGGCTGAATAATATCTAAAATGGCATTACCCTGGCTGAATAATATCTAAAATGAAAAAAAAATCCTTCTGGGCCAGGTTTCATCAGAGAGAAGGTCAGTTTTTCATCCATTTCCAATGTTATCTATAAAGGAAAGGTGAATTACATTATTATTATTTTCACAACATTAAAACAGGGGAGAGAAATGGGCTAAGCGGAGGTGAAAGAGGGGGTGTGGTTCATTATTTATTATTATTAAAAAAAAAACAAAAGCATTTTCATCGCCTATACATATTTTTTTTTATTACAAAACTCCAGACTAGACTATTACCCACAAATGTATGTTTTATTCATTTTAAGTCATTTAGGCAGCCATGCAGATATATTTTTAAAGAAAAGTTGTAGATGAAAACACTTTCAAAAAATGTTATAGCAAACTTGCAACATTTAAGTCTACCGGAAATGCAATGAACATCATATGTATATATACATACATTTCATTTTAAACAAACTTTCTGGTTTATGTCAGAGTGGAGTATGGTTCTGGTTCGGTCCTAGGACATCATCATCCCAGGCATTACCTCCTCCTGAGGGGTGATTGTTTTATTGCCGGTCACCTGACTAGTATTTATTTATACAGCTGGTCTGAAAAGACACCCACAAAATCACGGAAGAAATAACAGTGGAGATAAATGATGAGATGACAATTATCTGTGACGATATTATGTGTGTATTTATTTATATATATATATATATATATATATATATATATATATATATGAAAAAAGGAAAACCAAAAATATTTATGTATTCATTAACGTTTCATCTTTATTTCAAGACTCCCTCAGGATGATTGGTCTAAAGAAAATAATATACAAAGTACAAAATATTTCAAATAATGGTAGTAGGAGGAGAAAAGCTTTAAAAAACTGCTTATTAAAAGATAAATTATGAGCTACAAATAGATGGTAGCAGTGGGAGAAGTTGAGTTAATAGTGGAAAGTGTTGAAATCCCATTATACAACCTTGATGTTTAGCCCTTCCGTTCTCCTGCTTCAATACAAACTTTATAACTTCAATGAACATGACATATTTTCCTCCTCCTCCCTCATGGTTTAAATAACTCCAACCGCTACCAATGTTTGCCCCGCACACCTTCTACAGTTAATTTAATTTCTCCCACTGCTAGCATCTTTTTGAGCCCATAACTTATTTTTTAATAAGCAACCTTTTTTGACTTGCATCACGCACGCTCACTCCTCTCCCTAATGGTCTAATAACTCCGACAACAAATATCCCCCCACACACACCTTCCACATTTAAACCAAATTCTACGACTGTTAACATCTATTTGTAGCTCATAAGCGGTTTTTTTAGGCTTTTCTCCTCTTACTATCATTGTTTCAAATATTTTGTACTTTGTCTGTTAATTTCTTCAGACCAATCATCCTGATGAAATCTTGAAATGAAGACGAAACGTTGATGGATGCATGAATAATATTTTTGATTTTCATTTTACATTTAACATTTTCTATTACGTTGGAATATTAGTTACATTTTTTATCATATATATATATATATATTTATTTGCATATATATATATATATATATATATATTTGCATATATATATATATATATTTGCATATATATATATATATATTTGCATATATATATATATATATTTGCATATATATATATATATATTTGCATATATATATATATATATTTGCATATATATATATATATATTTGCATATATATATATATATATATTTGCATATATATATATATATATATATATATTTGCATATATATATATATATATTTGCATATATATATATATATATATTTGCATATATATATATATATATTTGCATATATATATATATATATATTTGCATATATATATATATATATTTGCATATATATATATATATATTTGCATATATATATATATATATTTGCATATATATATATATATATTTGCATATATATATATATATATATATTTGCATATATATATATATATATATATTTGCATATATATATATATATATTTGCATATATATATATATATATTTGCATATATATATATATATTTGCATATATATATATATTTGCATATATATATATATTTGCATATATATATATATATTTGCATATATATATATATTTGCATATATATATATATATATATATATATATATTTGCATATATATATTTGCATATTTATATGTATGTACATTTGCATTTGTGTTTATGTATATATTTATATACATATAAGCATACACATTTAGCTAATTATTACAAAAGTTTACTTGTGTTTATAATATATAAAAAGTATTTGTGCGTGTGTATATATATATATATATATATAAATATATAATTATTTTTGTGTATATTTTTGTTCAATGTATACACACATCACAATCCTCATTATATATAGTTATGTTCAAGTATGTATGTATGTCTCTATATAGCCGCACATCTTATGTATTTGTGTGTGTATATATAATCATAGAAATCTATATGTTTATGAAAATGTAAAGTGTGTGTGCACGTGCGCATCTTTTCTGCTATAAGACATTCATTCCGCAAAACAAAGGAAACCATGTTTGCCTGGCAAAATGCAACATTCCTCGTTTCGTTCTCTTTCATCACCCTCACCCTAACGCCTCATTGCATCTGGCAGGGCCTCCTCCTCTTCCTCCACACACACACACACACACACACTGCAATTTATCTCAGCCCATACACCCCGCCTGGCTCCACCCACTTTCCCTTACCCTCCCTCTGTGTTCTCTTTCGGTAAAACAATGCCAAATACTCATATCGACCACTGCAACATTCGGTACAGCTGCTCTACCAAGAAAAAAAAGGCTTTATCTCGTTATCGAACTATCGGAATCAATATATATATATATATATATATATATATAAATAAAGTCAATATTGCTTGATTTATCAAAGTTCGCAATTTAGTGCCTCAGTTACTCGTCTTTGTTATAGATATCTCATAACAGTTTCCTGATGATGGCAGAAGCGGCAGCAGTTTCCTTGTAGTAGTAATAGTAGTATCGGTGATAATATTCCCTCAGGGGTGGGGGATTGTATGAGTGACAATTCTTTGGGCGTACAAGCGGTTCCTTCATTAATGATTATAGCAGTAATAACCACAGTTCATTTTTATGTGAAGTTTTCGGGCTTTCTAAATGTTCATTGAACCGCCTTCATATTTCTTCTAAATGAATAAATGCGGAAGTTGTTTTTCATTAATCAAAACAGCTCACTGTTATTTAAATAAACAATACAACATTTTATTTACCTCCCCAGGAGGTTAGGCACAAGGCCAGTTTTATCTTACTCCCACAAGGTAAGATGTGACCCAAGGTCGAGTTGGGAAAGTGGGACTTGAAAAGCCAGCGCCCGAGAAGGTGAGCACTCTGGCCATTAAAAATTGCCTGGGCAGCCCTGTCGGCATTCCCCGGTAGGGGCGCCTCAGGCAGTAAGCAATAAACTTACTCCTCCCCTAAGAGGGGAGGCAAAGCCTGGGAGGGTGAACCTCCTAGAACTGCACAGGACAGACCCATAGACCGGCGTAAATCAAGCCCCGAAGGCCAAGACGATACCAGTTTATGGTGTGTATCAATCAATGATACAACATAGTCTTTTGAAATACAGTATATATAGTAGAGACGAAAGAACCGAACACAGCTATTTGTATGCCTAATTTGCATAATTACTTTTTAAACAGTTTATAATAAATTAATGTTTGCTGTTATTCATTTGTAATTCTATTGTCCTATTTTTTCCTATATATATGCAATAGTTCTGTCAATATTAACTCTAATTAATTAAAGTGATTTAATTAAACGTTTCTTAGAATATTTGTTCATTAATTTTCAAGGGAGGTAATTAAAATGAAAACTAACATAGCTAGCTGAAAAGAAAGAAAGATATACCGAATAGGCATAAGCGAGAAGAGTTCATATAGAGAGGGGGCGCTGCTCTCTCTCTCTCTCTCTCTCTCTCTCTCTCTCTCTCTCTCTGGTTGCCATACTTTGTGAAGCAATAGTGAGCTGGCAAAGCCAGTTAGTTTTCTATATTAATACAATTATGTAACCACTTCTTGTGTGTATGTGTTTTTTTTTTTTATTCATGTTAATTAACTTTGAAAATTACACTTTTTATACTAAAGTGTCACCGCTTATCAAAGGGTACTAGAGGATAAGGGTTAATGAGATTATCAGTTGGCGATGAACAACACATGAAGAGGATTAAAAATGATTGGTTAACTGGTCAGAATTTGATTATTTAAAGTGGGTGGCTTGACAAGAATTTGCTAACATTGGACTTGAAAACGACTATGTTGTAGTCAGCTGGGAAGCAGTCCCATGGTATTGTATTCCACAGGTGGAAAGTTCTTGGAAATAAACTTTGTTCATGGAAGTTCTGTTTAGTTTTAGATTAACAGAGGAAAAAAGGAAAACTATTGACAGTGGTTGTAGCTAGACGAGTTTTTGCTGTGAATGTTTTACAATGGTGAACTAGAGGTTGGAGCTCAATCGACAACCAATAATAGATTGATTTGCTGTAAAAACAGTCAAACGAAAACAACAAATCTATATTCATATCTCGCATTGAATTATTTGGATTATTCGGACTACTGTTCTCATCTTGGATGTTGTTCTCACAACGTTTCAGCCGATGTAACCTCAGACCTTCTTCAGCTGAAGTTGTCAAACTCTGGAATTTTTATGCAATTTCGAACAGAACCCTTTATTTAATCCACAGGGGTATCTTGCTTTTATTCCGTCAGCCATGACTGGGTAGAAATCTTAAGTAATTCAAAATTGTATCCTGTGTATTGCCCGTATTGATGATTGAACACTTACCACTGATTATACTTAGCACTTTTATCCGTTGCGCCACAGTTTACATCGGTGTAAACATTGTGAAAATAAGATTCAAGATGAGAACAGTAGTGTGAATAATCCAAATTATTACTCCTCATCTCAAAACTTCTGAAACGTAATAAACTTTTGGATAATAAAGTTTGAATCTATTAATATGAATTTTTGACGATTTCTAAATACATTAAAAAACAAGGAGGATCATACGTCAAAGATTTGCTAGAGCATGTCTGTTGTTTTGCAATAAACTTTGCTGATTAAATGTTCCCACGTGAACGTGCAAATATTTAATTAACACGTTAAAATTGGCTGAAATTGACGTGCCCCGAAACCATCTTTTCAGCGTCAACCCCTTCAAATTCGTCGGCAGAATCCAAATTACTGAAGTGAAGAAATACTAACCAAAGAAATTATTTTCTGCTATTTCGATCTGTTGTTGAAATTGAAGTTTCACTCCCCATTTTAAATTTAGAAATATGCCCCGGAAGTTAGTGGTTTAGGACCCTAGGCAAATCAGTTTTAGTGACTTCACCCCCACCCACGTTGTGTCTTTTAGTCCTCATTCCATGAACGTTGTTTCTGACAAAGGGGAAAGAATTGCTGTTTCTAATTCAATTTTCTTTTATTTGGTCACTGCATGTCAAAGTTTAGAGCCACTCAAGTATAAGGGTTACTGAGACAATATGAATTTCATTTGATTATTACTTATGGGAGGTTTATAATAAGAATTTGTTGAGTTTGGATTTGATGATGACCAAATTGCAATCAACAGGGAGGTAGTTCCTTGGTAATGTTCCACAGGTGGGAAGCTCTTGCAAAGGAGCTTTGTCTATAGAAATTCCGACGTACACTACAGGGAGGAACTAAAGAGTGGAGCTTAGTCGAGCACTTTCCATGGAAATAAGGATAGAGTAGAGAGAGACTAGCAACATCTTTTCTGTGAGAAAGGGGTTATCAGGAAGAGAAGAGATCATCCCCTACGAGATTTAAAAATCGATTTTGTACTCTTGTCAAGTCAGGAAAGAGTTCTTTGAGCGGCACCTCTCAAAATGTGGCAACAGTACTCCATCTTAGGACTGAGTGGGTAGTATATGGAGATTTTCAATCCTCTCATAGTATTCATCATCATTCAACTGTCCATCTCATTAATTCTTATCCTCGAGTGGCTTAATAGCTTTGATAAGTGATGACCTTTTCATTTGAAGCGTCTTTTCCACACCAGATGCTGTAGATTGACTGGCAGGGCACAAACTGACTTTCTCCATGAAACTCTATCGTTTAGAGAGTTTCATGGGAAAAGTCAGTTGGTTTTGATGTGCCATTTATTGAGGTAATCTCTGACTGAGTTGGTCCGAGTCTTCCTCGGCCTGC
Organism: Sepiola atlantica; assembly: GCA_963556195.1. NCBI lineage: Eukaryota > Metazoa > Mollusca > Cephalopoda > Sepiida > Sepiolidae > Sepiola > Sepiola atlantica. The sequence continues at coordinate 125,578,381 of OY744519.1, read as the reverse complement.
CTTTCCTCATTTACTCTCAATTGAGATGTGTGTGCATCTGCTTATACAACCAGAGCTTCGTTCAACATGTCCATACCAACGTAGGCGGTTACAATGCAGAGCTGACACCAGTCTGAGCACCTTCAGCCTCAATAGCAGGGAGTCAGAACTAACCCTGTCAAGACACAAAAATTGTTTTGTTTTTTTTGTGTGTGTGTGTTTATATATATATATATATATATATATATATATATATATATATATATATATATATTAGGAATCCAGGTTAACAGGGTAAAAATCCGGAAAATCTCTACTGTGTTTATATAATAATGCTCAACAATAAATAGAACTATTTATTTATAATAATTTTATTTATACAAAAAACGGACATGTTTACTGGCCTAATTATTAAAGCTACGATCGAAACATATCCAATGGATGTATAGCTTTTGATATGTTTGTATAAATAAAAATATCATATAGAAATATATATATATATATATATATATATATATATATATATATGATAATTTTATTTACACAGACATGTACAAAATCTGCGACACTGGCATGTCGATGTTATCGATCAACAGTTACTATAAACTGAGATCTCATCAGGCAGAGTTAGAATCCGATCTTAACCTCAGATCATATTTGGAGAGTATGAAATGGAGGGATAGAGAAAGAGAAGAAGAAGAAAAGAAATTTAACATTTCAAAAATTGAGGCCGTTAAAAAATTAAAATTAAAAATCTAAAAAACTAAAAAATCTAAAAACATATATATATAGTTATAGTTATGGAATTAATAATCCAGCATAATTGAAAAATGAAAAAAGGAAAACTGAAAATTGTTACAATGTTCATCGACGTTTTGTCTTTATTGTTCGAAGACTTTCTCAAGATGACTGATTGAAGAAATATATAGAAGTTATGGGAGAAAGAAAAGAAATACATACACACGCCCTCTGATAAAAATGAGGGGGAAAAAGTTATGCTTTGCCAGTGTTCACACTAATATTCATAAAAAATCAGAATTATGTCAATAATTTAATTTTTCATATATAAATCATTATCATTTCTGATGACCTAGAAAGAAAGAAAACACTTACTGTTGACTTTTTATTTAGAGTGGAGAATTTCTTTTCAATTAATTTCTGATGATGGAGATTGTCTGACTTGCTACTTGCTTTCAAATGCAAGTCTTTTTAATGCTTTTTTTTAAATTATTTTAATAGGATAGAACTACAGTATCGTGAGTTGAAAAAAAACGCAAGTCATTTCTGATGATCTAAAGCGGAAATGAAATGGTTAAAAAATGAAATTGAAAGAGCACAATCGTCGTTCACATAAGAAAGCAAGAAAGAAAGAAAGGCAACATTTCAAACTGGAATGTTTACAAAAAACGTATAAATCGGTATGGAAAGCAGAAAGAAAAAAGAAGAAAAAAAAAACATATTCTAGAAATAGATTTGTGTTCTCCCTTCCTTTATCTGTCGGGCAGACTTTTGTGTGAACGGACGGATATATATTTACAAATAAATGGTCACATTTAATGCTACCAAGACGAGGCTCCTCTCCATTAATAACTACACAAAACGTTTCCAACCACTGATAGTCAAGGCCAATATCACCCTTCCCAAGTATCCAACATTTAAACTTCTTGAACTGACATTCTCAGTCAATATGAACTGGAATAAGTACATAGAAGATGTTGCCAAGTCTGCTGCAAAAAAGGTAGGCTCCCTCTACCGGGCTAGAAAACTTCACACACATGCCGGTATCCTATATCTATATAAAGCCACCATTGGATGGAATATTGTTGGCACATTTGGGCTGGTGCACCAAACACTAGCCTCTTGGACAGGGTAAAAAAAAGAATTTCTAGCCTAATAAGTCTTGCACTGTCTGCCAAGTTCCAGCCCCTGTCACATCGCTGCACTGTTGCATCCCTGTGCTTGTTTTACAAGTACTTCCACGGAATGTGCTCTGATGAACTCACTGCACTTGTACCTCTCCTAACATAAATACTCCCGACCCACACACCTAACAGCAAAATCCCACCCCGTTCACTGTAGACGTCCCTAGATACCGGACGATTTTCTACTCTAATTGTGTTTTTCTTCGTTTGCCTTTGGAATTTTTCCCCTGCTCCCTGTTAACCCAACCGTACAAACATGCAAAAAATTTAAATGTAATGTGAACAAACATCTTGCCACCCAGTTTATGACAAAGACTGCTCCCCCCCCTTCCCCCCCAAAAAAAAACTCTGACTCCTGTTACGCTTCGGTGTTAATATGCCTTGTTTGGGATGAATAAAAGTTTTAAGAATAAACATTGCTGTTTATTATAGAGTGGAACATACAAAATATTTACCCCTGGTGGAATCGTGGGTAACCATCTACTTAAAATGGCTTTTATTCAGTCTCAAGAAACAATGGCTCTTCCCTGTTAGGGTGCCTGTGCATAAAGTCTATGGTAAAGCAAGGGTTGCACAATCTCAACCGCATATCTCTTGCACCGGCATTGCTAGAGTCCAGTGGCGAGTAGAAAGTCCAGGATGACTGGAGAAACAATGCTGTGATAAGCAAAGAAAAACTAGTGTTATTTCAGAGTTTTCCTTTTCCTAGATGAGTTGCACAACCAAGGCTGGAGAGTCTAGTCGACCCTGCTATTTAGTACATATCTAGTCATCATCATCATATTCGGTTTAACGTCCGTTTTACATGCTGGCATGTGTTGGATGGCCTTAAGAAATTGATTTTCAAACTCACCTATCTCTGGCTAGGTCTTTATTTATCCCTCTTTCTCTCAAGTCCATTTTTATCACTTGCCTCCCCCATGTTTTCCTTCGCCTTCTCTCGTGAACTGGACCTGCTACCTTAACTGTTCTACATCAACTAACGCAAGAACTTCCGCCCGGGTCTTCACCAGAGACATAAGGTCAGAAATGTTGCGATCGTATTCCACACACATACGATCTGTCTGTAGTTTTTTTTTTTTTTAATTTTTAATTTTTAATTTTTTTTTTTTTTATTTCCTTAAATAATGAAATAAAAGATCTGGCTTTGGCATAATCAGTAGAAATGCAACTACGATTCAATCTGTTTCATCTCCTAGAGTCAGTAATAGATACTAAGTTTAATACTGTCATCATTATGTCAATGGCCAACACTTATAGGACGTCAGGGCAGGACACTTCTCTGGCCTTTGCTCTGCAGATGATGATGATGATGATGATGGTTTGATTGTAGTGTGTTTTTTTCTTTTATTCTTCTTCCATTCTCTCTCTTTTTTCTTCTTCTCGCGTCGCCTTCATCTCTCCTCCTTCTTCGTCTATTTTCTTCCTCTTTTTCTTTCTTCTTCTTATCCAACTCCTCTCCCTCTCTGTTCTTTCTTTCTCTTTTCTTTCTCTTATTCTATCTTCTCTCTTTCCTTCTTCTTCTTTGCTTGTTTCTCTCTCTCTTCCTATTCTTTTTTCTTTTCTTTTGCCTTTCTCTCCCTTCTCTTTTTTTTTCCTCCTCCTCTTCTTTCATCCTCTATCTTTCTTCTTCACTTCTCCTCTTTTTTCTTCGTTTTTACTTATTCTCATTATTTCTTTGTCCACTTTTTTTCATTCCTCTCTTTCTTCCTTTTTTTCCCTCTTCTTCTCCTACTTTTCTATTCCTTCTTTTCTCTCTACTTCTTTCTGCTTTTTTCTTTCTTCCTTTTCTTCCAATCCTCCCCTTTATCCCTCTCCTCCTCCTTCTTGTTCTTCTACTTTTCTCGTATTTATTTTTCCTTCTCGCCTTTTATCCGTTTTAATTTTTTAGGTTTAATACTCCCATTTTTTGCACAACGACAATACTATTTCGACCCTCCCGTTTCTTCATCATCATCTTCATCATCATCAGCATCATCATAACAATAAATAAAAAGTTTAATATCGTCATTCTCATTAACATCTCTTGCTACTACAGTAAAGGTTGCCCCTATTTACTGCCCCCCCCCCCCCCCCCCCGAGGACAGAGTTAAGCACAAGGTCGGTTTTTAATGTGGAGAAAATCAAGCTCCCCCCAAAAGGGCACTCTGAATTGGGACAAAAATTTAAATTGCCCCAGTCTAGGAGGATTTCTCCTTCACTGCCCGAGGACAGAAAAGATGAAGTGTAGTATTAGAGCAGATACTACACTTTGCTCCTAGCCAAGTTGGTCCTTTCCACTGTTCATATCAATAATAATCATAATAGATATATTATAATAGATTCATATATTCATAATGCTAATGATAATCATAAGCATAATAGATGTATAATATTAATAGTAATAATAGATTTATCATAATAATAATAATAATCTATTTGATATCACCTTTGTCACCACCGTTGTACATTTTATGTATTTTCCTTTGTTTACCATTATTATTATTATATAATAATCATCATCATAATAATAATGATCAATTAGATCAAAATGAAAGGAGAAAGAAGTTGAATAATAATGCTAATAATTAATGACAGATTTGATGACATCTTTTCATCCTCACAGCTACTACAGAACCTTCTCTCTCTCTGGTCTTTTCCTTTCTCTCTTTGATGACAACGGCAGGTCAGATATTTTCAATGGCATGGCCATAGCGACCACCACCACTGCCATCTCTTCCTCCCCCCTCTCTCTCTCCCCCCTCTTTCTCCCTCCCCCTCGTTCTCTCCTTCCCTCTCTTTCTCTCCCTTCCCCTCTTTCTCTCCCTTCCCCTCTTTCTCTCTCTCTCTCTCTATCTCTATCTCTCTCTCTCTTCTATTGAAGAAATCCTGTTAGGCTGTTATCGTCGTTTTAAGCATTTATTATTCAACTCTGCAGCAGCATCAATAGTCTGTACTCTCTAAAAATATGACAAAAAGGTAGCAGTTCTTTTTTCAATTCTTTTACTCTGTTTCTCTCTCCCCTCACCCTCTTCCATTATCCCCTTACCTTATCTTTTCCTCTGTTATTCTCTCCCTTTTCCTTCCTCGTTCTCTCCCTCTTTCTCTTTCTCTCCCTCTTTCTCTCTCTCTCTCTCTTCCTCTCTCTCTCTCTTCCTCTCTCTCTCTCTTCCTCTTTCTCTCTCTCTTCCTCTTTCTCTCTTTCTTCATCTTTCTCTCCCCCTCTCTTCATCTTTCTCTCCCCCTCTCTTCCTCTTTCTCTCTCTCCCTCTCTTCCTCTTTCTCTCTCTCCCTCTCTCCCTCTTTCTCTCTCCCTCTCTCCCTCTTTCTCTCTCCCTCTTTCTCTCTCTCTCTTCCTTTTTCTCTCTCTCCCTCTCTCCCTCTCTCCCTTTCTCCCTCTCTCCCTCTCTTCCTCTCTCCCTCTCTTCCTCTCTCCCTCTCTTCCTCTCTCCCTCTCTTCTTCTCTCCCTCTCTTTCTCTCTCCCTCTCTTCCTCTTTCTCTCTCCCTCTCTTCCTCTCCCTCTCTTCCTCTCTCTCTCTTCCTCTTTCTCTCTCTCTTCCTCTTCCTCTCTCTCTTTCTCTCTCTTCCTGTTCCTCTTTTTCTTTCTCTCTCCTCCTCCTCTTCCTCTTTCTCTCGCCTCCTTTTTCTCTTTCTCTCTCCTCCTCTTCTTCTTTCTCTCTCTCTTCTTTCTCTCTCTCTTCCTCTTTCTTCCTCGTTCTCTTTTTATCTCTCCCTTTTACTTCCTCATTCCATATATTTCTCTCTCTTCCTCTCTCTCTCTCCATTCCATTCCTTCCCTCTCCATCCATTGATCGTAGTTTACCAACATTAGAAGAAAGAAGAACCAGCTGCTGCTGCTGTCTCGAAAGATAGAATTAACGATTTCGAGATTGTGAGAGGGGGTGGAGGGCAGGAAGGTACAGCTACAAAGAGAGGGGGTGTTTGATCTGTTAGTGAGAGAGGGGTTAGCCAAAGACAAGAGAGAGACAGATAGTGTGCGCGCGTATGTGTGCGCGTGTGTACCAGAGAGCGATGTGAATGTAGTAAATACCCAAACTTAATTGAAAACCACTCTCACAAGAGTCAAAGAAGTGCTGTTGGCATCGGTGGAGTTCTTTACGTGGAAATGACTCCAAAGAAACTGTAGGTCTGTACGCACACATTCTCATCCTTCTTGTCTATTTTCATTGTCTTGTCATACATAGTTTTTAGAGATTAGTCTCTCTCTTAAAAATTACCGAACAAAAAAAAAGAAGAAAAATAAGGTGCATGACAGTGTCAACCAATATAAGGTAGTGGTTTGTGTGTGCGTTTGTATCTAGGTGTTAGTGCCTGTGATGATTCCCCCCCCCCCCCCCCCGCTGTCTTTCATGTTCGGATAAAATGCACGATATGTTATAAAAATGAAATGCTGTGAAGACAGGATGTGCGAAAAAGACAAAAGAGAAAACAAATCAAATACAAGAAAAAGTCATTAAAAAAAAAAGAGAGATTTTACCGGTTTCGTTCGGATCAACGAACGTCTTCAGAAAAAGTGAAGATCTTAAAATTTATTGAATTCCTATTTAATATTCCTATATTTTGTCGTTCTTCAATAAATTTTAAAATCTTCACTTTTTCTGAAGATGTTTGTTGATCTGAACGAAACCGGGCAAATCTCTCGTTTTTATAATTTTTTCCTGTATTCGATTTGTTTTCCTTTTGTCTTTTTCACACACACACACATTGAGCTATTACAATTGCTTTGTTATGAAATTTATATTTTAAATATTAAAATTTAAAATGTAAATATATATATATATATATATATATATATATATATATGTATATATATATATATATATTATGCATATAATGTTTTAGTAATAACTTTAACGGTGCCCAATACATGAGTAGAGCTACTAGTAATATACAAATATACTTATGACAAGTAAGCTGCACATAAACGTTTGTGTTTCATCCCCGATTGAATTTGTCAGTCATTTAGCTGAAACACAAACGTTTTTCTGTAGCTTACTTACCATAAGTTTATTTTTATACCACTACTATATAAGTTTTTTATTCGCGTTAGCACTGTCAATGTAAGCCAAACAATATAAATATACAAGGTTTACTAATAACAATTTTAATCTTGAGCACTTTTGGATCGAATATATACCAACTTTATTACAAAGTGATAACTTTGAATTTATCTTATATGTATATGATATAACTCTGATGTCATTTTATTTATTCATAGCTCTATTGCAATTTTTGAAATAACTATTTAAAGGTTTAAATATTGAATATTAAGCTTTGTTTTGCTTTTGGAAATTGATTTTCATAAGAACCGATCTGAACTATATAAAAGAACTGTTTTTTTTTAATATTATCTCACACACACACACACACACATACATATATATATATATACACACACACATAAAGTATCATTTTGTGTTTATATATTTGAATTCAACTCCGAAACCACTGAATTTATTCTTTTGAAATTTGGAACAGAGGTTCTATGCATAATATATTAGTTGCCATATATATATATATATATATATATATATATATATATATACAGGGTGTCTCAAAAAAATGTACTCACTCTTAATGTTTCGCGACGTTTGCGAATCCCTTGGTGCGCGTTATCAGCTTTGTTTGAACAATAATGGTCATCAGTTTGAACATTTGCGAACATGATTCTTCAATTACATCTGTCTCATGTATTCGATGCTATTTCATTTCACTCTATGTTCATAAATAAAAGTTTTCTCGTCATTCTACGAGTGAGTACATTTTTTTGAGACACCCTGTAGTGTGTGTGTGTGTGTGTGTGTGGTCTGTATATAATAACAAAAAAAATCAACTTTTCAATTACAATCATTCAGATATGAAATTAAACCAAATCAAGACAGCAAACTTTGCACATGTAATGAGTTCTATATATGTTGGGGTATTAAATAGATAAACTAAATTTGTTATATATATATATATATATATATATATGAAAATCAACTTTTTTTTAAATCGTAACCAGACCGAATCAAGGGAGCAGACTTTGTTCATATAAAGCGCTCAATATCTTTTCAGATAGAGCTTTATTGCAATAATGAATGTGGATTTTATATTCTTTCATTCACTCTCCTTTTCTCTCATTATATAATTTTATATGTCTGTCTGTTAAATTCTTATATCCATTTTTATCATTTATTTGAATTCCCTTCTGCAGTGAATTCCTCATTTTATATGGCTAGCCCTTATTTTTAGTCACACGCATGCAATGTTCTATTATTTAACAAAGAATCCTCTGTACTTTCTAAAATCTTTTGAGTAACTTTTTATTGACGAGTGGAAGTCGGTAAAAGTGTAACGGTCAATCTTGTGGTCCGCCAGCCGAAACGTCCGTCAGTCCGTACATACATATTGCCACTCGTTTATGGAATTGGTATGAAATAATTCTATTTTTACTTCAACATCTGTCAGTCCATTTGTGAGTTGGCAATTTCGTTCGTTCTTACCCTTGAAAACAAGCATGTTTGCCGCCGTTATGCAGTGAAAAAGGTTTGTTTTGGGGTTTTGTCACTGTCTGTGTACGTGTGACAGTCAAATTCTTTGAAAAATAGACAAAAAATAATTGGCATCAGAATGTTGCAGACTTTCTTTGCGTTTTTGAATGCAAGCATGATATTTGTTGGCGTCGTGCAATTTGAAGCGTGGCTGAGAATTTCCTCTCCTCGGAGATCTCTTTGTCTTCCGTATCTTTTTATGCAAATATGTGTCTGGGTATTTTTAAACGCGTATAGTCGTGTATGTGCAAATATATATTTGTATATATGTGTGTTTATGTAGATATGTCTTTCTGTAAAAATGCCTGTGTATCTAGAGATGTGCATGTGTGTAAATGCATATTTAGTTGGGCATGTGTCGATATGTATTTGTGTGTATGTATGTATGTGTGTGTAGATACGTATATACAGTATAATCATGTTGACACACTGATTCTTGTTAGATCATCGAAGTTAAGTGATGTTGAACCTGGTCACTACCAGATGGGTAATAACAGGCGCTGTATTATTTACTCCTCTCCAGGAGTTAGGCACAAGGCCAGTTTTATCCTACTCCCACAAGTAAGATGTGACCCAAGGTCGGGTCGGAAAGTGGGGGTTGAAAAGCCAGCGCTCGAGAGGTGAGGCGCTGTATGGACGACGAAATCTTCCTGCAAAAAAAAAAAAATACAGCCCTGAATATGCTTTTAGGAAATACTTCCATACAACCTGCTAATCTACACGTGTTAACACAATGGAACATCTCCCTCTTGGGTGGAAGTTCTGTTCCTAATTATGTAGCGAAGCTCTGCGGAGAGAGTATGCAATTCGTCTTTAGTTTGTTTGTTTTTTTTCTTGCATATCTGTGTGTGTATGTGTGTATATATATATATATATATATATATATATATAGATCAAATATATCCATGGACACATTACTGTTACTGCGGCTCATCAGCATGGCTGACAGGGTTCGAACTTACAATTACTGGGACGGTAACCAAGTGCGTTAACCATTACGCTACGAGAGCCTGTCTAAAATTATGTGATAATTTATCTTTTATATATATAATATATATATATATAATATATATATATATATAAGAGATTATGACAATATAAATCAAATTTATATAGATAGAATTTCAATTACAAAAAACAAGCTCAATATTTAGCATTAAATAGAGATTATAGATATATTTATTTGAAGCTTAATTATGATATCATCTTATAATTATTTATACTTAAAACCAAATAATCGGATTCACAATTGTTTAAAAAAATCTTCATAGTAGACAAAAATCCAGATAGTTTACCATAAAAAACAAAACAAAGAGAAGGATTTGTTTTTACCGTAAACTACTTGGATTTTTGTTTACTATACAGATTTTTTAAAACTTGGGTCTAAATCATAAATAATAGTGATATAATAATAAATCTTGAAATAAATATATATAAGAAAATACTTTGAATTCCGATTTCCTTCTTCATTGATTATCTGCATATGAAACTTTAATCTCATCGATAAGTACATAAATGGTGTGTGTGTGTGTAGGAGAAGGGATGTTCTGGGTGCTCTTCCAATATGTGATCTAACGAGTTGTTTACATTAATGTTATATACCAATTAACCCTAACTCTAATAACTCGGTAGATCACATATTGGATTAGAAACCATTTGGTAGATCACATATTGAAAGAGCACCATGCTTTGTCAGTCGTTCTTCCGTGAAAATGCATTTAACATCCAGGCCTTCTCAAGGTTTTGAGTATTACACCTTAAAATTAGTTGGAAAATCTCCAATAAATTCGACCATATGTAGATTGTGTTTGCAAACATTTGGAGATACTTTCTTAAAAATGCGCGTGGAGAGATTGAAATTCGTTTTATGACAACAAAATAAGTCATCTGATAACAGTCGAGGATATAAGACTTAATGTATTGTTATATCATTATTTAGAAAGAGACGAAAAAAGATCATTTTGCACTTCATTGATTTTCAGTTCCTCGATATTTTATTACACATGGTTTCTATATTTATAAGCAAAAACAAGAACATGGTTTTATTACGGTGTGTCCATTCAAATTGTGCGTTTAGTGCTGAAAATAGTATTTAAAACTTAAGTGTGACAGACCGACGAACCAGCGTTCTTATCGAGAAACTTGGACGCAACTAAAATATATGAATCCATTCAGTCTCCACATTTAGCAATAAAAAAAATTTCAAACCAAAGTGACTGACTGATTGACGGACAAAGCTTCTCAGCAAAACTCGAGGATGCATTTTTCCATATTATTATTATTAGCTCTACCTACCCGGTGTTGCCCGGGATGCAGTGAAGTTATTTTAGTTTTTAATTTTTAGTTGTTTGCACATTTCTTAGATAGTTTACAAATTTATTCTCATATTTTCTTAAAATGCAACCAAGTAGATCAATCCATAAGTGTTCTTTAAATCTAAACTTTTCGACGAAAAAATATTCTTCTAATCAGAATGTGAAGCCAGTTTTTTTTTAAGATAAAAACTTTTGCTTCAATTATTTTTTGAAAATTATATAAATTATTTGAATTTGGGTTATTCATGATACCATTGAAATTGTATTTTTAAAATATTTTATAATACTTTTATGTGTGTGTGTATATATATATATTATTGACAGATCAAAGTAAATGACATACTATGATTTGTCAGTCAGAAGCAAAGGGAAAGCTAACACGCGTTTCTAGAAGGATAAAAAAAACATACTTGAATAAATTCAAGTAATAAACAGAAGACTCCCATCATCAGAGCATTATTGTTAAATGAAAAACCGTACACCATAAAAAAGTGAAATTTTATGCAAAAAGTCTTCAAATGTCCATAAAAGCAACAGCACAAAAAAATCACCAAAAAAGCCATGGATATTGAGCTTATTTTTTGCTCTGGAATCTGATTCTCATAAGAATCGATCTGAACTAGATAAAATAATTGTTTGTTTTTTTTTTATATTATCACACACACACACACACACACACACACACACATATTAGAAACTTTATTGTCTGTCTCTTTAATTCAATTCTTGTCTGGCTTTTCTAATATTTGATCAAAAGTAAATATGCCTCCTTGTCTTTGAAATTGTCCAAATTTGATGGCTGAAGTTCTAGAGATTCCATTAATCTCAGACTGTTGACTTGAAGGGTGCGGGGGTAGGTGGTGGTGGTGGTCAAGTGTTTTCTGATGCCAGGGGAGGATGCAGATCAAGTTTAACAAAAAATGTCTCTTATTTATTCACTGTGTATCTTTGTCTTGGGAGACGCAGGTGTTATGTTCATTTAAGTTAACTGTGTGTGGAAATTTTTTGAGGGAGGGGGGGGGGGGTTCCCTTATTTGAGAGCCTTTGTCCATCAGTCAGTCTGTCAAGCTTCAGTTCGAAATAGCATTTTCATAGCTAAATTCCCAAATTGAATGGCCGCATATTATTTTAGATGCGTCCAAGCATCTCCAAAGGAAGTGCTGTCTGTTGATCAGTGTCGTGCTTGAGTTTGAAATATCATTTTCTTTGGTCTGTCAGGTTTAATTCAAAATTCGTTTATGTTGATTCAGCAAATTTAAGTTTTAAATAGCAATTTTTTTTGGTTTTTCATGCTTACGTTTGAAATAATATTTTCGTTGGTCTGTCATGCTTAAGTTTTAAATAACATTTTCGTCGGTTTGGCTCTGTGGCTAGGATCAAAGTGTAGTATTTGTTCTGATAATATACTTTATCTGTTCTCAGTTAGGGAAAGAGAAGTCCTTCTAGACATAAGCAATTTAAATTTTTGTTTCAATCCAAGGTGGTCCTTTTTGGGGAGCTGGATTTTTCTCCACTTAAAAGACTAATCTTGTGTCTAACTGCTCTCGTGGGGAGGCAAGTAAATAGGAACATTTTCAGCAGTTTGCTATGCTTAAGTTTGAAATGACGTCTTCAGCGGTCCGTCATGCTTATGGTTTAAACAGCACTGTCTTTGGTCTGTCACGATGACATCTTCAGTGGTCCGTCATGCTTATGGTTTAAACAGCACTGTCTTTGGTCTGTCACAGTGAAGTTTTAACTAACATTCTCATCAATGAATGTGTACATAGAAGAATAGATGAATCTTATTTTAGATAAAGGTCCAAGCATCCCTTTAAGAAGCTCTGTCCGTCAGTGATGGATAAAAACTTTGTTCTGCGTAGCTTAAGATTGAAATACCATTCTCATTGTTAAACAGGCAGATCGAATGGATAGATCTTAAGAATTTTCTTCTACCAAACAAGGTTAACTTATTAGTATATTGCTTTGCAAAAGGACATCTCATTAATTCGTTAACTATTAGTTATTAGTTATTTCACATATATATATATATATATATATATATATAATGTGTGTGTGTGTGCTTATTTTTTTAGCGTGGATAGAAAATTATCATTTTAGGTGAAAAGGGTCTTTCCAGTCTTCTCAGATCAATTGACTTCTGGGTGTTGTGATCCAATTCGACATTGTAAATTAGAACCCCCCCCCCCTCTAAACAAAACACACACAGCCAAGCAAAAAAGTTAGTATCCCTCTCCCTTCCCTTATATTAATTTCATTAGAAAATTAAATCCACCATAATGCATTTTGATTCATTCATACACAAGTCTGCTATTTTATTCTTTTATTAAATTGTGAATTAAAACCAAAGCATCCCAAACGCACACACGCACACACATTAATTTCATTACAGAATTAAATTCTGTCATAATGCATTTCGGTTCATTCATACACAGATCAGCTATTTTATTCTTTGGGAAATTGTAAATTAAATAGAAATTCCCCTCCAAAACACACATGCAAGTCAATGAGTATCCTCCCCAATAACTTTTTACAAATATTTTTATTAGCGTGGATAAAGGCTTAGTATTTTGGGTGAAAAGAGTCTTTTCAGTCAATTTACTTCTAGAGGTTGCGATTCTTGGTTCTTTAATTTACCCGGGCAACGTTGGGACACGGGTCCTGCTAGTATAATATAATATATACGTCCTACAATAGAATTTCTTCCGTCATTGTTTTTCAGTAATTATGTATTATGTTTTTTAAGAATGTTTTGTGCCATTAAAAGCTGAAAGCAATCAACCGAATCAATTTAATAACTCTTTTGGTAGCCATTTTTATAATGGCACGGCTTTTTGTTTGATAAATTTTATTGAAATCAAAATAATTTAATAAATCTAACGGAAATAACGAATTGGCTCGCTATACTTCTACTTCCATTTTTTATATTTCTTTAACGTGTACTCTGTTCTTAAAAGAGAAATAAAAAGTATTATTCAGTCAACTGAATTTGCACTACAAACCAATTGCCTTCTACAAATTACCTTTATATACAAGTAGTATATAAAGGTAATTTGTAGAAGGCAATACAATGCAGAGGTGTAACGGATAAACACGAACTGAAGCAAATCAAGAAAGGCTAGACGGTTCCTTCTCTGAACAGATAAGTATGTCGTTTGAGCAGTGCCACCCATGCCTCCGCACAGGTTTTGACATGTGACCTGATGATCTCCAGCCACCCACGATTCATTCCACTATGAAGACCATAGCTCTGTGGGTCAGTGATTGCTCCAAGGTTATGTTTCACTGTAGACAGTCACAGAGTAACATCAAAACACTTCTAGGGTTACCCTGGTTCTTCCAATGATGTGTCACTTTGTGTATGGGTGCAAGGTATGGGGGGGAGGGGGGTAACAACATTAGAGAAAAAATCACCAAAGCCGCTTCGTTGGAGCCGTATGATTTTATGCCATGAAAATAATGTTGTTCATAAGACCTTTTTAATCTGTGACAGTGTCAATGAAAGTGAGTAAACTGAATCCATTACATGTTTTTTTTCCATTGCTGCATTACTTGTTGTTCAATTGGATTATTTGGACTAGTGTTCTAATCTTTGATGTTATTCTCACAATGTTTTGTGGATAAAGGGTTAAATTCGAAATTTCGTACAGATTCACAAGTTCGACAAGATGCACATAAAGATTGTCTTAGGTTACATCGGCTGAAACGTTGTGAGAATAACATCCAAGATTGGAACATAGTCTGAACAATCCAAATAATGCAAATTATCAATCCTCATCTCAAAAATTTCGAAACATTGTTATTTAATTGTTTTGTTTTACTGTTCTTTAAGTCGATAAACTGAATCAAGGGCATGTGTTTTGTATTGCTGTATTACTTGTTCCTCTATTGTTGTAACGTTTTGGTTTTGATCAGGATAACAAGACTTTTGAACCACCCTGTATATTTTAATAATATAAGATTTACAGTTTGTGCTGACAACATAAATGCTAATTATTTATCTGAACAGCATAGCTTTCTAATTAATGGTTCCTCAATATGGTATTATCAATGAACTGGTCATCAGTTGAATCCAAATTTTAATGGGGAGGGTGATTGGCCTAATGTATTAATGATCTTTCTCTTGCTCGTTGTCTCTTTCTTTCTCTTTCTCTATTTCTTTTTTTTCTCTTTCTCTGTTTATTTTTTTTCTCTTTCTCTATTTCTTTTTTTCTCTGTTTCTTTCTTTCTCTTTCTCTATTTCTTTTTTTTTCTCTTTATCTATTTCTTTTTCTCTTTTTCCTCTTTCTCTGTTTCTTTTCTTTCTCTTTATCTTTCTCTTTTTCTCTGTTTATTTAGCATCCCTTTTCCTTTGTCCAGGAGTTAGACGTTTTTCAACACCTTGCAAACACGCTCTCTAGTCATCACAATTCAGCAGGTCAATTGTCTCCAAACACCATTCTGTACGATCTTGTCCGATCATTTGCTTCCAAGTCTACCCTGGCCAGCCAGCCTTCCTGCAATTCAAGACTTCCATGCTTCTATAACGGGTTATCTAGAAAGTTAAACGTTTCACATGACCATACCAGCATAAACGATTCGTCCTTAGGATAATATCTATGCTAGGTGTTTACAAATCCTCTAACCTAATGTTGGATTGGGTTTGGTCAGATTTCATATTGCAGATCCATCTAATCATGGCTCTGTCATTTTGCTGTAACCAGGTGAGAGAGGACTGGGTGAGGACCGAACACTTGCTATCATATAACATGAAGCTCCTGACACAACTGCTATATTACTTACCCCGGATGTAGAGGAGTACAGCTCGCAATATCAAAATATTTGTATTGAAATTATAATACAAGAAATATGTTTGTGGCTTAAGTAAAAGACTAACTTATCTGATACTGTCCATTAATTATGACAGCATTTGTGAAAGAACTTATTTGATACTGTGCTTATAAGTCCGTTTAATATGACAGCACATTATCCATCTAATTATGATAGCATTTGTGGATGAGGGTTCCTTTTAACATCACAAAGGATGGCTTAGTAAATGTATCCTGTCTGAATGAAGACAAATTCAAGAGGATAAGAATTGGCCTTTTGCTTTTATCCTGCCAAGATTGAGTGCCTGATGATTGCCCAATCAAATGGGGCTATTTTGGAAGACAAGGGAAGTAATTTATTAACACAACAGTCAAGGGGAGAAAATTCATTTTAGAAGACAAGGGAGGTAACCTTTTAATATATTCCTTTTTTATATATAATATCATAATGGGCGATGGAATTTTACCTCTGCCAAATTGAAATCTGTTTTTTTGTGTGTGAAAGTCGCTCCAAACAAAGTATGAAGCCGCTTGAAAGGAGCTAAAATGAACGAAAGATGATCAAGTTGTATAATAACAAAAAGGGAGAGGAATGTAAAATCATTTCAAAACGAGGTAGTCTTTTTACTGCAGTAATAAATTCAGAGGAAAAATAATCAGACCTAAAGCCAAAACATTAGCATGGCTGTGACGGACTCGGCCATCCGCGCCGGAAAAACCTCAAGGGACACACATCCATGCGCAACATGGCACTTGAGAATACCCCGACATTTAGTGGGTGCTGACGGAGAAAGCATCTAAAGGAGCAACCTCTGGTTTTCTGTACTATCAGCTAGCAAAGTGCGTCTAGAAAAACACTATAACCTTACGCGCTACCAAGAATACTTAGTTACCTTAATTAGTTGTTAGTTATCAGACAAACCAAACCTGAAAGAGACATCACAACCAGCATTCAATCCTCTGGGCTCCAAAAAGACTAGTTAAAATGTAAGCCCGTCAAGAGTCCACTAGGGAAGGAAGGGCTGACAAAAAAGTCTACCCCTATCTGTTGGGAAAGGTATGAGTTTACACCCCCCCCCCCCAACTACCCCACAATGCATAAAATTAATTCATGCTACGTAGTGTTTCAGCATTAAATGACCCAAAATTGATTGATATTCTATGAAACAAACAAAACCAAATTTGAATTGGCTTCAACTTTTTCTCGTAAAAGACTTTCCAAACATAATAAAACAAGTAAAATGGTCGAGGGCAACCTGAAGGCTCCCTTTTCATTAGCTACTTCACCTAAGATGTAGGGGAGGGTGCCACTCCTTTCCCAGGATTACACCACTTACCCTTGATCGTTCACCTTATAATGCAAGTGTTTAGCAAGGAGGCATTTAGTTTTTTAGTCTTTGGTATGACTCGACTGAGGATTGAACCCCGGTCTCTCAGCCCATTAGCTAACACTCTAACCAGTATACCAAATGGGCTGTTATATATTCCAAACATACATGGTGCTAAATGGACTGCAAGACCTAACTTACCAAACGTAAATTGCTAGCACCGAATTTTTGAGACCTAATTGAGCAAGCATAAATATTGGCAAAGGGTCTGTGAAACCCTTTTTTTTCTTCTTTATTTTTATACAAGGGATATTGCCATCTTGTATTACCTTATGCAACTCTCAGCAGTAAAAGATGCGATTATGGTAAGGTATGAGCGAAGATGGGAATCAGAATTGGACTTAGATATATTTAAACCAACGTCACAGCTGAGGGTTAAAATATTTTTTTCATTTTTGCAGGAGTCAAGGATTAAACTCTGTTCGTTTTCTTTTTTTTTTTTTTGTATGTATTTTGAAACTAACTCCAAAGTTGAATTTCTTTTTTTCCCCCCCTTTTCGGATGATTTCCTGCCCCAGAAGTGAAAGACGTAGGATATCAACAATTTTTGCAAGAGTTCAAAGTGTAGTATCTTCTTTTTTTCTTTGCGTTAGTCTCGAATTACAGCGGGGTCCGCTATAATGAATTTTTGCCTCCACTTGGCAAGATCAAAAAAGTGAGTTTCACGATGGTGTTGTCATCAAAGTGTAGTATAGATCGCCCATCATCTTCTTTCGTCAACAGAAATAGCTGTTCGTCTCTCTGACATATAAGAAGGTGGTTCATTGGATGGTGACATCTAGTTGTAAAGGTGATCATAGTGGGGTTGCAGTAGCCGGAGCTTCTGTGTCTTCCTCTCTCTTTGTAGCTGCAGTAATGTAGTAGAATAAAAGAAGAATGCCCACGCATATTTGCTCAATGGCGTCATGTTTTTAGATGAAGATAGGGCTTTGAAAACATGCGTCAGTTCACAGGCCAAAGAGTAAGATCTTTCTCTCTTTTTTACCACGTCACATTTCAGACTTCGTGTCTGTGACGTCATATCCTGACACGTAGCCCTAATTCAAATTTTTTTAATTTCAAATGGAATTTTCCACTCATCTACTTAATTTAACCTTATGTCGAAAATACCGTTTTTAACATTATTTTTACACACCGTGTTCAATATCGCTACATAAGTTGGGAGTTAGGGTTCCTTTCTAGCCATCTCCCCACCTCTGGATATTAGAGCGACAAGCACTTTCGCTGAAATAAGAAACAGATTTTAACAAGAACAGATCAATTCTTAAAATAAGCTCATTCAACCCATGCATGGCCAATGAGGGTGGTCGATCGTTGATAATGACAGCCTCCGCTGCATTTTGCATTGCTGGCCAGGCCAGCAGTGTCTCAACCTGAAATCTATGCCTTATTGCAGCAATGTCTTTGATGGTTTGGGTATGCAGCTTGTTGCCCAGATAATTAAGTTGCGATGTAATCTTTCCTACCTCTCTGCTTGCGTGACACAAGCGTATTGGTGGACAGTTGAGAACCTGTGCAACAACCATCAAGAAGAACTTGGCTGAGCTGTCGGGCTTACAGGGGGTTGGCCTTTTAACGGTGGAATTGTGATTGGTTACCCATCTTGTGCGACCTTGTTCAGATCCGCTGTGCGTGGGTTGCCATGATTCGGGATTTGCCGCAGGCCAGACGAAGAATCAGGCTCAACCCGACTAGGATGAACGATGTTGCAACAACAACAATCCATGCATTCATCCACGAAAATGATATTTTAAACTTAAGCATGACAGACCAACGAAAATGATATTTTAAACTTAAGCATGTCAGACCAACGAAAATGATATTTTAAACTTAAGCGTGACAGACCAACGAAAATGATATTTTAAACTTAAGCATGACAGACCAACGAAAATGATATTTTAAACTTAAGCATGACAGACCAACGAAAATGATATTTTAAACTTAAGCATGTCAGACCAACGAAAATGATATTTCAAACTTAAGCGTGACAGACTGATAAATGTAAATTTGTATGAATCGGCATGGTACAACTGTTTTCAGCCGAATTTTGTTGTTGGCATTGATTTCCCCAACTTTTACAGGAGGGACCATATGAAGGTTGCCAACATTCATAGTTAAAGTGGTGCTATAGAACCGACAGGATTCGAACTTGGCACTCCAGGTTAACAGTCCACACCGGTATCCACTTCACCACAGCCACCTCCCGATCAACCCGTTAAAAATGCTTTTACAAACTTAAACCTGACTGAGCAATAAAAATTATTATTTTAAAACTTTATCATGACAGACCTAAGAAACTACTATTTCAAACTTTAGTATGATAGACATGAGAAACTTTTTTTTAAGTCATCACTTATCAAGGCCAAAAGGCCACTCGAGGATAAGGGTTAATGAGTTTGTCAGGTGGACGGTGAGACAACACCATGATGATTGGTAATGTAATCGTTATAGACGATTACATTAATGGCATGCGGACTAGGCTCAAAGTGTAGTATCTATTCTGTCCTAAGTAAGAAGAGAGGAAATCCTTCTAGATTGAGGCAATTTTTCTTTCCAGACTGCTCTTTTTGGAGAGCTGGATTTTTCCCACATTAAAAACTGACCTTGTGTCTTACTTTACTCTCGTGGGGAGGCAATTTAATAAGTACCAATCTACCGCCCACATTATAAATATGTTTGAACGCATCTAGAACATGTAAGAACTGAATGGATCCGTGAGACCCAACACCAGCCGCCCCCAACCCTCACCCAACTGTTCTACAGGAGATAGAGTGGTGGCAGCGGTGTAACTCATTGTGTTTGACTTAATCATTAGAAAGAGTTTTTCTTTCTTTTTTATTCACCCCCTCCGCCTTCTTTTGTCCAGCTGTGTTGTTGTTTTTGTTGTTATCCCCGGATATTTTGTCGGATCTATTTAATCTTTCCGTTTGAACACCTTAATCGACTGTACGCTTAATATTCCGAACAACAACAACAGCCGAGTTCAGTTGTGGCAGGGCATTGTAGTCACGGCTTATCTTCATTCATTTGCTCTCACTGTAGTACGTGCGTGCATGCATGGCCTTATTTGTAAGCAGATGTGCATACATCAGCTGCTTTCAGATTGTGTAGGAGTCGATAACAGCGACGATGATGACGACCACCACCACCACCATCATTCGTTGTATGGTGAATTTTTTGCTGGCATGGGAAAGGAAGCACCAATCTTGTGTGTCCTTTCTTTATACATTAACTTACACACACATATATATATATATATATATATATATATATATATATATATATATATATATTTATATATATATATATATATGTGTGTGTATATGTATCTATTCAAATATATATATTCAATGAAAATTATACATAAACTAATGTATAATCTTATTGAATGAAAATATATATGCTCTTACACAAGTAATTGAGCACTCTTGTTATTTCTCCTATACCACTGAATTACATACACACATATATATAATTACTATTCCATGCCAGTATACTGAAATCATATGCCCTTAATAGGGTTAAGATGAAAATTCATATACACTAAATGTACAAAAGCAAGGAAATTCCCAAATTTTTACACTTTTATTGTCATTAAGGGTATGACTACATAGCAACCAAACCATTTCATTATCACATCACTACAGTATAAATCTCTATGCATGAGTGGATGAAGTGTGTGAGGTGCGCCGAAGAAAAATTCCTACCAGTAAAATACATAGCCCTGTTGTGCTCGCATACCCTTAATGACAATAAAAGTGTAAAAATTTGGGGATTTCCTTGCTTTTGTACATTTAGTGTATATGAATTTTCATCTTAACCCTATTAAGGGCATATGATTTCAGTATACTGGCATTTATCATGGAATGTCACTACTTTTGTAAAGGCTATGCCTCAATACAATGGTCATTTTTAAGGTTTTTTGGAATTTTCTGGAAAACTAAGGTATATGGTAAACTGAAATTAAAATGTCATCAACTAGACCCTAGAACCTCTATCTCTGCCAAAAGTCAGCTGAATTCATCAAATAGTTGATGAGATACAGGGTGGCACATACGTACATACGTATGTACACACAGATAACATGATTTCATGATTGAACTTTCTGGATACCTGGGTTGCCTTGACTAATGATGCTGAAATTCTACACACTTATAGAACCTATCAAATAAAAATTTTGTGCAAAGTTTTAACTAATTTGGTTTATTGGTTTTTGAGTTATGATTGATCAAAGAAATGAGATTTCCAGCATAGGCCATTCTTAAAGGGATAGAGCGCTCTCGCGCCTCCCTTGATTTCATGTATATACACATATTATGAAGTAATATACTATATTGTGTGTATATGTGTGTATATATATATATATATATATTTCAGTATTACCTTCAACAGTGCTCAATGCGTGAGAGCTTAGTGGTAGTATGAAAATATATTTATGGCAACTAAGCTGCACAGAAACGTTCATGTTTCATTCCCGGAGGAAATTATCTTGGAATTAAACATGTGTAGCTTACTTGCCATAATATATTTTCATACTACTATATTCACACACACATATATATTATGCTTCGCCAGTGTTTGTGGCAATATTCATATAAACTCATAGAATTAGGTCAGTAATTTAATTTTTCATATATAAATTATTCTTATCATTTCGTGGGCTACTTTACTATTTCACCAAAAGAAGTAGAAGAGCTGGGCTCATACCTTCCTCAGGGTTATTAGTGAAATAGAAGCAAAAACTTCTTTGGTTTCTGAAGAGTCCATAAATGAAAGATCCGGGAGTGACATACTAATGTTGGATGTTCTTCTTTAAACGAAATGGTCGGTGAAAATGTACCAAAGTTTTTGTTTTGAAAAGAGGATCAGAAAAATTAAGAAAATCTTGGTCACTGGAATGTAGCCTAATGTTGTTTATTTATTTATATATATATATATATATATACACACACGTTGTTGAAGACCACAGAGTTTTCTTTCTTTGCTATCTTTCTTGTTAATTTCTCGACGCAGCGAGCGATTCGTCGGGTTTCTGGTGTTAATTGGTGGAGTATGGCACCTAACGTTGTATCGTGGGCCATTCCTCGAGCGCTTTCGGTCTCGCGATCGTCTTCAGGAGGCTGTGTGTTGTCGTAAGAGCCGTATTCATAGTTTTATTATTAGTTATATATCTATTAATTTACATATGTGTATATATATATATATATCTTTATTCGTTTATTTATTTTATTTATTTTTTTTTTTTTTTAATATCTATTATTATTATTGTGTATGAAATGTTGAAGACTGATAAGGATTAGTACCGGTGGTGAATGCTATTTTATTAATTGTGGGTTGTAATTTTTTATGTGTAGGGCTTCGAAGATTTTTAGTCTGTTGGTGCAGTTGTTTTTATGTATGATCTTAGTGTTAGGTGCCATACTCCACCAATTAACACCAGAAAACAGACGAATCGCTCGCCGCATCGAGAAATTAACAAGAAAGATAGCGTTTTCAACGACGCGTGTATAATAAATTAATTGCTGCCGATATATATATATATATATATATATATATATATATATACATATATATATATATATATATGAGGATAAAATACACAATATATAATAAAATGAAATGCTGTGAAGACAGGTTGTGCGAAAAAGACAAAAAGAAAAACAAATCGATCAAGTACAGGAAAAATATCATCAAAAAACGATAGATTTTACCGGTTTTGTTTGGATTTACGAACGTCTTCAGAAAAAGTAAAGATTTTAAAATTTATTGACTAACGGCAAAACATAGGAAAAAAGAAGAACGCACAACGGGAAGTTTCTGCCATGTGTTTAACTATTTGAAAAAAAATAACGAATTTATGCAAACTTGTGCGGTAAAAAAAAGTTAAAATAAGAAGGGGAGGGGGAAATAAATGAAAACACATGGATGAAAAACAGTGAAAATAAATAGCTACTTTAACCGTGATCGGAGTTTGTAATGCAGTGGCGAGATATATTGCATTGCTTCAGTGCGTTTTTTGCCAAATCTTATATATATATATATATATATATATATATATATATATATATATATATATATATATATATATATATAAGCATTCACTAACAAAACATCTGTGCATTTAGCCTGATGATTTCTTTCAAGAATGAAACAGCTTACTTTCCATAGATATATTTTCATGCTACTACTAACACTACTACCACATATATATTTATTGATATTCATACATACACATGCACACATGCAAGCTTCTAACACTGACGTGTATATTCAGTCTTATTCTTTCATCTCATACTGATCAATATAGTTATTGTTTGATCCTGATAAATCTTAAGAATGTATTGCTGTACCCCCCCCCCTCCTCCCGGTGACCTTTTATCGCTTCTTCATATCACTGTGATCCTCCTGTGATCAACATAGCAAAACCTTACCAATACCGCTTGTACAATCAACCATCCACACACACTTTAATCCAACTTAAGGGAAACAACGTGTTCAAATCTCTGGCGATCAGTTTGACATAAACTAGTTTGTCCGGAAAAAATATTCTCATGAAAATATCAAAGGCGAAAATATCGGTTAATTTCTTTTTACTCTATATTTCTTTAAAAAAAAAGGATTTTCGCCTCTCTCCCTCCCCTTCGGAGCGGGGGAGGGTACTTTTTTTTTTTTAGCTGTTGAATGTTTTTTTTTTTGTTCTTTGATATGATGGAGCGCATTCGAAAATGCATTTTTTTCCGGTCGCTTAATCTGTAGAACAAGATACCACAAGTCTGCTTCCCAACCGACTACATCACAGTCGTCTTCAAGTCTTATGTAAACAAATATTTATTGGATAATCAGTTCATCTTACGTAATCTTCTGCCCATTCTAAACATTGTTTCCGCTCCCCTTGTATAGGCGATCATCGTCCAACTGACAATCTCTTTAACGCTTAGCCTCGAGTGGCCCCCGGGCCTTTATAACAGGTGAACCATTAGTAAAAAAAAAATTGGAAGTCGTCAGGAAGCGACCGAGGGTAAGACCGATCATGAGATTGAGATGGACAGATGCCCTGCACAATGATCTCCATAAAACTGGCCTTCATGCAGACCAAGCCTGTGATCTTACCAAGTCGAGACAAAAATCAATTATTGCAGATGCCGATGTAGCTCAGGACTAGCTCAAAGAAAAAAAAGAAGTTTGGTTTAGGAGCACAAGTGAACCACGATACTTGACACTGTTACTTTTAAATTTCAATTCGCACCAGAATAGAAATTATTATCTATGCACGAATTTAAAGGCTTGAGAATTTTTTTTTTTTGATTGTCAAATGGTTAAAAAATAATTTGATCAATTTATTATCCATTTATTATCATCATGATGATGATGATAATAAATGGCAGTTTTCCTTACTAATTTTTGTGTGATGGAACAGATATATATTTATTTATATATATAAAAATAAATACACATTGGTCTTTATTAAGAGTGGAGGATTCTAATCAAGTTTTACCTACATCAGCTTATTTTATTTTTAGTTTAGATTGAATTTTTTGCACATCTTATACCAAACCGTTTCCCCAAAAAGGTGTGGTTGTTGAATTTTACTTAATTTCAACAAGAAGTTTTGTTTTTGTTTTTCATATTTTTAGGGTGAACCTGTAAATTTTGCAAAATGGAATCTTTTTGAGCAGATTATTTTTGTAAAAAAAACAGAAAAAGGAAAAAAGAAAAATGTTGAATTTGTATTTATTTCTTCTAATGCGTCTTCGATTCATAAATTCTATGCTGGATCTCGGGAATTACACTGCTCGACAACATCTGTGATGCTAACATCTTAAGATGTTATGGCATCGCTCCGATCACTAGCAAGATGAGGGAATGGCAGCTCAGATGGTTTGCTGAGGGCCGCCAACGATATTGTTATGACCGAGAGGAAGGCCAATGATGGGCAGACGTCCGACACGATGATCTCTGTAAAACCGGCCTTCACCCAGACCAAGCCTGTGATCATGTCAAGTGGAGACAAAAATCCATTATTGCGGACTCTACCATAACTCAGGACTAACACTAAAAGAAGTGAAGTCGGTTAAGATATACTCTTACAAAGTTCAAATAAGTGATAATAGCAATATAACTAAATGAATTCACGATGTAATCCTCCATATTTCTCTGGCGCAAGCATATCAGTGGAGAGCTGAGGACCAGGAAGATATAGCTGGGTCATCAGGTCCACAGGTGGTCGGTCTTCAATGGTGGAATCGTAATTGGTTAGCCATATCATGTGACCTTGCTCACGACCGCCGTGCATGAGCCTCCATAATATAGGATGTAGTACAGGCCAATGAAGAAGCCGGCTCAACCCGATCAGTGTGAACGCTGTTGCAGAAACATCATTAAATGATGCTTTGCGCAGAAGCTTTCATGCCAGTCGAGGATACGTCTTCAACAAAAAGTCCGGCAGTTTGAGCCATTTTGAAGCTGGTGGCCTTGTGTCAGTCGGGCTGAGGTATCGTTATGTGCAGTCCTAGAAGGTCCACCCTCTCAAGCTTTACTTTCTCGCATTTTGAGAATCAGGTTAGTTTATTGCTAATCACCTGAGGTGCCCCTACTAGAGAATGCCGACGGGGCTGCTCAAGTGCACTTTCTCTAGTGTGCTGGCTTTTCAGTCCCCATCTTCTGACCTTGTGTCAAACCTTCTGCAGTGGAGAGAGTTAAATAAAAGCAATATCATTAAATGCTCTGTAGATAATATCACCAGATAAGCATCATATTAAGGAGATTATAAAACGTTTAAGAAAGTAATAATAGCAATATTAGTAAATGCTCTGTAGACAATATCACCAAATGACACAAGCGCCATATGAGGAAGGTGGCAACATCTTCCTGCATAAACCAACATTTTCAACTACCCTTTCTGAGATATACATGCCACTAGAAACTTCCTCCTTCGGAAGAAGCTGGCTCAGCCTGACCCAGGTGAATGCCACACCAGGTTAGTCTCAAAAGAGTGTTACGTTTTCGCTTACCAATGCATGTATAAACCATTATACACTTGTGTCGTCATCGTGGACCCACTCGGACGCCGATATTTATGAAAAAAAAATGGTTTATTACAAAGTGAAGAACGATCACAGAAAACATTAGAGAAATAGGTTACTTTTCGTACGCATGAGAGAGAAAGACAGACAGATAAACGGATAGCTCGTCCCGCTACACATAGTTACATTGTTCGCGCTCGCACCTCCAAGTGGGGATGGCAATCCACGCACGACTTTCCTGCTTAAAGTCGTGCTCGCCAAGAGACAGAAAATCTCCATTCGAGAGTCGTGTGGTCACCTCTGACCCTTAGGTGTCACTCATATTTTTCCATTCAAACAATGACCCTCATTATGCAACAAGTATGAAGAGGTCAAGCTGTCAACCCATTGTGCAGACCCCGACTTCTCAATATTACTGAATGGTCCATTGGAAAGGCAACCACTGATACACTTGGTTCCCGTGTCTTCACAGGAGTTGTCACTGAATACAGCCTCGGACTATCTTGGGGACTCCAGATTCGGATTTTTCCTCAGGATTTACTCCTAAAGCCTTTCCTATGAGTGGGTATGGCCACAAGGCGGCATAGGTTTGAAATCAGTTTTCCTTCTCTTAGATAAGTTGTCTTACCAGACTAATGAGCCCCATCTACATAATGCACTGGTTTCCATCTGCTTGGTAACCCGCCTTCATCAGTTGCCACATTTCTGCCTGACTTATATCTAAGCCACACAACTGGACATTGTTATCAGATGCTGTTGGAGACATGTGCCATAAGGGCATTTCATAAACTTAGAACTGGACAGTCATCATCATAATAATTTTCGGTTTTACGTCCGTTTTACATGCTGATATGCATTGAACAGCTTTTAGAAATTGACTTCCAAACTAACCTATCTCTGGCCAGGTCTTTATATATCCCCCTTTCACTCGAGTTAATTTTTATCACTTCCTCCCATGTTTTCCTTGACCTTCCCCTGTGAACTGAACCTGCTACCTCAACTGTTCTACATCTACTAACCTAAGAACTCTCATCCATTCTTTCAAACATGGCCATACCATCGAAGTCTCGTGTTCTGCACACATCTCCCTATACTGTCCAGATTTAATCTTCCTCTGAGATAATCAGATCTAAGTCTGTCTTTAAGACTCACATTACACATTCATCATATCGCTCTCATATCATTTTTCTCCGTGCAGTGCATGACATAATTAATCTGTCTTATTGTAATGTATATATTCATCTTCCTACTCCCAAGTGAGTATTCAAATCATTTTCCCATGAGTTGGATCCATGGAAATTCTACAGGATTATCCATTGCATTGTGTCTCTTCCTTACTTAAACTTTCCGAATCACAAGGCCACTCCGTTTTTATGTGCAAATGCTGATATCTATAGCAGTCTTTCTCAACCCTTTTTTTTTTACCATGGAGCACCTATAAGCACATGGCAAAACTTAAAGGAGACTAAAAGGCCCACCCGACATTGCCTGGTAATGAATGAGGAACTCTATGTACTACTGCTCCCGGCCCTGAACCCTATATTACCATTTTTATAATATTCAGTAATTTTCAAGTTTTCCTTTCCTTCTTTATTTACGTCATTTATTTATTCACGTCATCCTTTTATTCTCCTTCTCTTGCGCTCCTGCTGTTGCTACTACCACTACTTCTCCATCTATTCTCCTCCTCCCACCCCTCTTCTCTCCCCTATTCCCCCTCCTCACATCATTCCTCCCTGTCGTTTTCTATCTGCCCACTTCATTGCAGGGTTTCGCTAAATGAAAACTGTATGCATACTGTCCGAGCCGACTCTCCTTGAGAATTCCTCTTTTGAAACCGTCTTCCACGATTGAATATTCATGACGATTCTTCAATGTCGCATCACATATACATGCAGTCTGATTACTTGGTTATTGCAGAACACCTACTTCTCCAATTACGCCCACTATCATCACGACTCCTATTCAAGTAACCATGATGATGATGATGATTATTCCTATGATTGTTATTGTGATTGTATCCACTTAATTGTGATATTATTTCCGCTTTTGTTGCCACTGTCGCCGGCTCTGCTGACACTACAAGCTGTGGACCTCTGGGAGGAAAGTGCCAATTATTTCCGATGACAGCCTCGTGTTTCTCTGCACACTTCTTAGAAATTCCTCTTCCGACGGTGACGACAATATGATCGAAGCTGATGAAAAAAGGCGGAAAAATTAATCAAAGTGACAGATACTTAATAATAAACTTGACAAATGTTCAGATAACGGACAAAGGTACGCGCGTAAAAACGAAAACAAGAAGAAATATTCTTAAGATGTGTCCGTTTAATCAGAGCGTTTAGCGAATGAAAATGCTATTTCAATACTTACGAGCAACAGACCTTGGAACATGCAATTTCAAACTTGACGGGCCAAAGGACCAATTAATAAATTGATAGCTTGACACACCAACGAAAATGCTATTCCAATACTCAAGAGCAACAAACCTAGAGAAACATGCAATTTTCAACTTAAGCATGACAAGCCATGGGTGGGTTGAAGTATTTCCGTTGAGGGGGTACAAGTCAAGTAAGTTTATTGGAACACATTCTGTGGGAATACTTGTAAAACAAGCACAGGGATAGAACTCTGTGTTGATGCGACAGGAGCTGGAGCTTGGCAGACAGTGTGAGACCTATTAGGGTAGAAATCTTTTTTTGCACCCTGTTCAAGAGAGAGAGAGAGAGAGAGAGAGAGAGACTAGTGGTTGTTGGTGCACCAGCCTAGATGTGGCAACAATACTCCATGCACGGGCAAATGGTGGGATTGACCGACAAAACCTTATTTAAGATGCCTCTATTCAATCTCTAGTGCTACCACATCAGGCTGTTTGAAGATATCGGCTTCCTGATCGAAAATGCACCAAACATTGATGTTTTATTATTTTTTCTCTTTGTAAAACTCAATCATGTTCTACAAAACCCAAAACAAAAAACAACAATTTCCCTCCTCCTTTCCTCTCTTCCTCCTCTTCCCCTCTTTCACTCAACTAAACACCATAAATAAATACTTAAACATATAAAAAACTTGAAGCATAAAAACTTTCACCAAAATGACCAGAGTCGGCATTAAATAACTCGAAAAGGGATGATATGCCGTAAAACAACCAAAACAAACACCATGAATAAATACTTGAACATATAAAGAAGTTGAAGTATAAAAACTTTCACCCAAATGACCGGATTCAGCATTAAATACCCCAAAAAGGGTTGATATGTCATAAAACAAAACAACCAAACCTCCATTCAATCTGCACGCTTAGCGATACTGTTGCCATTTTAAACTGAAGCCTGACAGACAAAGCTTTTGACAAGGATGCAAGGATACACCTAAAAAAGAATTTTTTACATGGAAGCTCAAAAAACAGAAGATGAGATGTGACAAGTGTTGCGATATTGAAATAAGAGCCTGCAATGAATGGAATGCTCTTAAAAAAATTCTTTGCATTTTTGGAATGGATGACAGCCCCCAATCTCCACCGATCCCATCCCAATCAAAAAATAAACAATAATTTTGTAAATATTTTTCAGAAAATTAATTTTTTTTTTCATTGCATTTCTCAAAAGTGACTGCGACAAGAAATGTCTTCTTTTTTTTTTTTTTTTTTTTTTTAAAATGATTGCTCACTAAGAATGTCAATATTACCATTTTGTTACTAATAACTGAATTATCTTTTGATTATGAGTAACTCGATGATGATGATGGGGTGGGTAGACTAGGCGTTCAAATGGCTTTGGTGTTTGTCTGTTTTTACGGCATATCAACCTTTTTAGATTGTTTGATCCCGAAACACAATGTCTCATACTGTCTAGATTCTTCAGCGGTTGGTATAACGATGATGAAGAGACTGACTTCGTGGAGGGATTACAGCTTGCTTGGCCGGATTGTAAGTTCTGTTCTGTTGGACGGAGCAAATCTGGTAGATGATTATTCAGGGGGAGGGAGGTCATGAGCGACTGCAGCCAGATCATTGTTAATTACCATTAATCAACACATGGGCAGTTATATATAAACATATAGGTCAGGAATGGCCAACCTATGGCATGTGTGCTAGCAATGGTGCGTTGCATGATTACAAGTAGCACAGAGATAATTGTTTAAAAAACATGCCTGCTCATGCAAAGGACTCCATTTTATGATTAATGTATAAGAACTAAAATAACCACACACACCCTCAGAAATTAAAACATGAAATTAGTTTTTATTATTTTATTGGAGGGGGTGGTGGTAATTGTGATCTATGATGTTTAATTGATATCAATGTGAGATACTTATATTTTTTTTTCAAAATAAATCCAAAATAAAAAAAATAATAAATAATAAAATAGAACTTACATCGTTTTTTGGCTTTAACTAAATTGTTTATAAATAAATAAAATCTAAAATTAAACAATATTTTATAACTCCTGTGCCAGCACCGTCAAAAATGATGGGGTAAATTTTTTTCATTGCTTCCCGACTTAACTACTTTTATAATTAAAATCACTTTGTCATCTTGTTTACAATACTAATACTTCAAGTTAGCTGCTGCTGATGCTTGGTATGATGTCACTTGGCGAACACATAGATACACATAGCAACATAAGCACACATATTTTGCCACTACAAATTACGCATGCATATTGAAATAGAGAATTTGCTCTAAAACATAATTTGTAAACATTGGGAAATAAAACCAACCCATTTTTCGTCTACAAAATTTGGTTCTCAACTCACCTGCAACTTTTATGATGAAATTAATTTGGAAATAAAACGGTTGTCATCTTGTTCGTATTACAAACAATACTATATCAATCACTTGCTGCTGATTTGTTATTGAACCTCTGCGTAGAGCCCACAAAGATCCTGCCTCGGGATTGTCTGGTCTGCATGAAGTCCTTCTCGTTGGTCATAGCTATTCGGTATACCTGCAAGATTGCAGGTTTTTACCCCCGACACTGAGAGCAGCAAGGCTAGGCGGTTGCATACGAAGTCCGATAAAGTTTGGTCCGGAACACACAAAAGAATGAAGGTTGCACATGCGCAGAAGCAACGTTGCCACCCTCACTCCATTTATTTGCGGTTTCGTACCTGACACATCTTTGCTTGCAACACGCAGAGGCAGAAACAACTAGAGGACGACTAATTTTCACCATGAGCCCTGTTAGCCGGGTTGCGGCGACCCTAATACCATTGGGGGCCAGACCTGTCTGTCATGGGTGGCCCTGCCGGGAACCGGAGTTCCAGACAGTATAGGTCTGACATTACCATGTTGGCATTACGGTGAGGAAGGATTAGACTTTAGGGGTGAGTTGCTGCTGATGTTTGTTTGCTTGAATATTCAAATATATATATATATATATATATACTAAATTACTTCCTTTATTGTTACATGCAATAGAATAGCTATATTAAATTAAATGACAAGCAAATAAAATACAAGTTCAAAGTACAATTGATCATATATATATATATATGATAATTTTTATTTACACAGACATGTACAAAATCTGCGACACTGGCATGTCTATGTTATCGATCAACAGTTACTATAAACTGAGATCTCATCAATCAGCATTAAAATCCGATCTTAACCTCAGATCATATGATCATATGATCTGAGGTTAAGATCGGATTCTAACTCTTCCTGATGAGATCTCAGTTTATAGTAACTGTTGATCAATAACATCGACATGCCAGTGTCGCAGATTTTGTACATGTCTGTGTAAATAAAAATTATCATATATAAAGCTCTATTTTGATATTGAGCACTCTTTATAAACCCGGTTGAAATTCTTTGGATTACCACCCTGCGGATGTTTTTATCTGGATTATTACCATTATTATATATATATATATATATATATATATATATATATCAGCATAATACAGTAGTGAAAAGTAACAACATTTGTTGAGAGAAAGATGTATGCAAGTTGTGTTTGCGTCGGTATGAGCATTTATATGTGAATAAAATCTCTCTGGTGCTTGCTTTATGTCAGTCACAATTTTGTTGAGGAGTAAGATGTATGTATGCGTTAATCAGAGGTAACACTTTGGTTGTGCGATTGTTTGCGAGCAAAAAAAGTAACAACAGGTTTTTGATCAAGTTGTTGATGCTGTTTGTTGCTGTTTCATTATGCGGCTGGTTGATGCATGTGATGCTGATGGTTGGTGTCTTGTTGAGTTTCACATGCCTGGCGAATATAGCAGGTAGTATTTCTTCAACAGAGAGTAAAGCTGAGAACCAAGTGCCACAAATTGTTAGGGGGAAATGTAAGAATTGTTTTGCCATGGAGTTATTCATTCAATTGTCTTAGCTTTCATAAAAGTTTTACTTTTGCACATAACACCCTGTTTAGCTAATTGTTGCGTGGGAATTTTGTTTGCACATGTGCATTATGAGTTTTGTTAATGCAGTCAGACTGATAACATCTCTAATGCAATCTCGATACTATTTATACATATATTGAAACAGACACAATGCATATTATTTTATTAAAGATGTAAACATATGTAACTGTTTCTATGAGAGTTTTTTGGGGGGAAGGGGGCTTCACGGTGAGTTAGTAAAGGTCTCAAAGCACTGATATTTTGAAAAAGTAAACTAAAAAGAACGCAATTTTCTTTTCTTTTTTACATTAAAATCATTTGAAATAATTGTTCTAAGTAAATTAGCTGTTATGAGTCATCATGTCTACACAGTGGTTTGTTGCTCGGAAGATTTATCCAATGTTTTCCTGTTTGTTTTAAATGTCACCAACAATTGGTTACTGATTAAACTTTCAATGCATTAGGACACCAAGTACAGGTGCGATACCGCTTTTCTGGCACTCTTAGTTTCAGAGCCTTTTTGCCAGATTAACCATTTTGCTGAACTATTCGATTTCACCGTAATAATAATTCATCATCCTCCCCCCCCCCCCACCCACCCACTAATTATACACCGACCCTATCTCGAAACCATCAGGGATTGCCAGAAACTTTAACAAGCATTAACTGTAAGTAAATAAATTGAATGAATTTATAATGTGAATTACAATTGCAAGAATTAGGAGTGGATGGAGTAAGTTCAGGGAACTTTTGCCATTACTAACCAGCAGAGCATTACCACAGTCAACCAAGGGAAGAGTCTATTAGGCATGTGTACGCAGTGTGATGATGTATGAGAGTGAAACCTGGCCAGTGAGGGTTGAGGACATGCGTTGCATGGAGAGAAATGTTATAAGAATAATATGATGTATGTGTAACCTGACTCTTAAAGACAGGCTTAGTTCTGATGACGTCAGAGGAATATTAAATCTGGACAGTATAAGGAGATTTGTGAAGAACAGGACACTTCGATGATATGGCCATGTTGAAAGAATGTATGAGAATTCTTGGGTTAGTAGATGTAGAACAGTTAAGGTAGCAGGTCCAGTTCACAGGGGAAGGCCAAGGAGAACATGGAAGAAAGTGATAAAAATGGACTTGAGAGAAAGAGGGATAAATAAAGATTTGGCCAGAGATATGTTAATTTGGAAATCAATTTCTTAAAGCCGTCCAACACATGCCAACATAAACGGATGTTAAACCGAATATGATGATGATGGTGAATACATTTAACACTACGGCTGCTACTTGAATTTTCTTGTGACGATATAACTAAATTAAATTTAAGCAAAATAAGATATAATCTCAAAATAAAGTGAGACTACTACCAGCAGGTTCAGTGTAAACAAATTGATAGTGTGTTACTCAGGGAGCCATCTGTTGGCCACCCAGTAAACTAGTCTGGCGGCAACAGGGTTATCAGGTTCTCTCTCGTGATTTTGTCCAGATTAAAAGACCCTCAGTACTACTGTAGAAATTTGAATGTTTATTCGGTACTTGTGCAGTTTACGGACCGGGTTATTTTTTTGGATAGGATTATCAAGTTATATTCAATTTTTATGGTATCTTTTGTTTATTAAATTGTTCGGTAAAAGTACAGAATAGTTAACAAAGCCCCCCCCCCTCCGCTTATTAAGAATGGGTTTCTAAATAATAACGTTATTATTTCAGCATTGTCCATAAACTGCAGAAGTACCGTTTATTCTAACAAAAATATATAAGCTTCACTTCTCCAGAATTTGACTTTCCTATGTCTGATAAATAACCTAAAAAAAGTCAAAGTAGTTTTCGAACGTATAAAAATACATAAAGAAAGAAATGCGTGTCTTATAAAATCTTGAATGGAAAGAGATAAGATCCGCAGAAAAATGTATTTTAATTACAACAACAACAACAACAACAAAAAAGCTGGTTTTAACGAGTACAGTTGGTGCTTAGTGTCAGAGATGCATTTTAAAGATTATAATCTCTCACCCAGGATAGAAAGGAGTACGGGAACGAGTTAAATGTATTGCTAAATGTTGGTTCGTTAGGTGTTGGCTTTTATGGCGTATCAACAGTTGTTGAATCAGTTTATGGCGAAACCATACATGGATGTGTTGGATACGATTAAGACTAAGGGTGTGTCTTTCAATCATAGGTGTGTCCCTTTTCTTCCTGAGATTCTCATGGATGGCTCTGCTTTTGAGGAGAAATCGACTCTGAAACTTCTTGGTCTTTCTCTCTCATCAAATCTTTCTTGGAGTTTATACATTAGATCCATTGCTCTTTCTGCTTCTCATAAAGTTGGTTCTCTCTTTCGCTCCAAACACTTTTTCACACCTGAGCCTATTCTCTGTCTCTACAAATCTACTATCAGACCATATATGGAGTACTGTTGTCATATTTGGGCTGGTGAATCTCTGTCACATTTGAGGGTTCTTGATATTGTGCAGAAACGTTTCTGTAATTTGATTGGCCCCACCCTTTCTTTCTCTCTGCACCCCCTTCTCTCACAGACGTGATGTTGCTAACTCCTAAATGGGACCCTCATAGGTACTACCACTCCCAATCAGAATGGACCTGGGTATAATGGTAACTAAAGGGTGACTCCCCCAAAAGCTCCCACTGGTGCCACCAGATCAGGTTGTCCGAAGATATTGGCTTTCTGACTGAAAATGCACCAAACATTGATGTTTTATAATTTTTTTTATCTTTGCAAAACTCAATCATGTTCTGCAAAATCCAAAACAAAAACACAACAATTCCCCCCCCCCTCTCCCTCCCCCTTTTCACTCAACCAAACACCATGAATAAATACTTGAATATATAAAGAACTTGAAGCATAAAAACTTTCACCAAAATGACCGGATTCAACATTAAATAACCCGAGGAGGGTTGATATGCCATACAACAACCAAACCAAACATCATGAATAAATATTTGAACATATAAAGAACTTGAAGCATAAAAACTTTTCACCATATTACAACTAATGTTTCGGCATTGAGCCGTAAAGAGGTTGATATGCCGTAAACCAAACCGAAAACTCCCAAATTGGGTCTTCACCACCAGATGCACTTTGAGAACCACTTAACAAAGAAAAACTTTAAAAACGTTATACAAGCTGACCATACAAATCTATTATTAATGGGGCATCACTACCGAGGCCAAAAGCCACTTGAGGATATGAGATTGTCAGTTGGATGATACACAATACTATGAGAGGATTAGAAACAATGGGTGGAAAAGGGCAGAATTTGATTACTTGACAAATATTTGTTGACATTGGACTTCAAGACGACCCTGTTGTAGTCAGCAGGGAAGCAGCCACGTGGTATTCTGTTCCACAGATGAAAAGTTCTTGGAAAGAAACTGTGTTCATGGAAGTTCCATTATGTTTTAGGTATACAGTGGAAGAAAGGAATGCATTTTACTTTGGTGGTAGACAGACGAGTTCTTGCTGTGAATGTTTTACAGGGAGGAACCAAAGATTGGAGCTCAGTCGAGCGCTTACCATGAAAATAACGACAGAATAGAGAAAGGGTGAGGTTTCTTGGCCTTCGATCAGGGATCATGGGGTGGTATCTGTTCTGTCCTCGGTCAGAGGAGGAGGAATCCTTCTTGAATTTTTGTCCCATCCAGCTTTTGGGGAGCTTGATATTCCCCACATAAAAAAAAACGGCCTCGTGTCTAACTTTGCTCTCGTGGGGAGGCAAGTAAATAGGAACAGCAACGTGGCTGACATCTGTTTACTTCATGACGCTTCGAAATTCGAAAGTGATTTTGAAGCCTTGAAACTAGCAAACAGAAAGTAGATTCTGGCTAGAATTAAAGTTTAAAGACGGAAGTATAATATTATGCTTTATTTGTGCTTTCAAAACAACGGAAAACATTAATTTTTGCATGGCTCCTGTCATATAAATGACCCAACTATTTCTGGCTAGTTGTATTTTCCCGGCGTTGCCCGGGTGTCAGTCTAAGAGAATAATAATTCAAAATATAGTCATGTTTACAATTTTGAAGTATTATTGAAGCCCTGTTCCCTAAAAATGATATTCTACTTTTTTAGGTGAGTATTTGTAAAGAATTAAAGAATAAAAAAGAAGCAATATTTTAGAGTTAGAAGATCACTTTCACATATAAATTTATGGTAAAATGATCACCCACTTCCGGATCAGATGGCATTTTTAAACCTTAAAAACTCTATCTGGTCCGGAAGTGAGTGATTATTGCCACTTGGTGATCCGGAAGTGGGTTATCATTTTGCGTTAAATTTATATCCGAAAGTGATCTCTGACTCTAAAATCTAAAATTTATATTTTTTATTTGATTTTACTGCTTACTTTTTCAGGCTATTTATATGTAATCGTTTAAAAAAGGTAGAATCTCATTTTTTTTTTTTTTAGAGGCTTTAGGGCCACATATTTACCGTTTCCTTTTAATACGATTTTTAAAATTTCGTTTTAGTTTCCATTATTTTATTTTTTGATTTCAATAGATAGTCGATTAATAATATATATATTTTTTAATTTAATGTTTTTATCAAAGTTACGTATAGGTGATAAACACACAGACACAGTTTTATTATATAAACATTTTCTTTCAACGGGAGCCGGAGTTATATACATAGTGAGTGTGTACCAAGCAGAAATGTTTGTGTACTGAGCAAAAGCGTTCCATATACAGCCAAGTGGTTTATCCTTTATAGTCGAATAGTAGTAGTTGTATCATATTTTCCTATGACATCTACAATAATAGAATCTTTTCTTTTTATTCAAACAACTTTCCGTTTTTCAATAAGGTATTTAGTTTATGGTCAAATAGAAAATATTCACTTGCTCATGGCCACCATATCTAGAAATCGAAAATTGCGAACCGCTATTCATTTTTTATTTTGTTTTGTTTTTAATAAATATTTTGTTTTCAATTTGTTTAACAAATAATCACATCAATTTTTTTTTATAATTGGAAATTTAAAAAACATTTTTTAATTTTGAAAATATTTTTAAAAAATTTAAAAATATAAAAATGTCCAATTATAATTAAAGTTTGATTTGATTATTTGTCAATAAAATAAACAAATTGTTAAAAAAAAATATTTGCCAAAAAAAAAAAAATCCAGCTTAAAATATGTGGGATTTTTTTTTTTTTTTTCATTAACACCGATTATTCACAATTTCCGATTTCAGATATGGCGGTCATGAGCAAGTGGATATTTTCTATTTTACCTAATTTATTTTAAAGAAATATCTTAACGTCTGGTGTTGACGGGTGGTTTCTAAAAATAACGTTTTATTTTGTTTGAACGTTAAAAATTCGAGCTATTTTTATATGATTTCCGCGCCATGAAACCATGTGTGTGCCAAGGTGCGTTTCAAAATGGGGACACGCGTTTGTTGTGGAATTGAATAATTAAGTAGGTTATAGTACACCTCGTGATTGAAGTAGGTGTTTCAGTTTGGATAAATCCATGCTCTCTCTCTCTCTCTCTCTCTCTCTCTCTCTCTCTCTCTCTCTCTCTCTCTCTCTCTCTCCCTCTCTCTCTCCCTCTCTCTCTCTCTCTCTCTCCCTCTCTCTCTTATGCTCTTTACTCCTTTCTCTGTCCTTTCTTTTATCGAGATTAAGGGAGACATTCGACAAAAAACAAACAAACTGAGGAATATCTGTTTGATGTACGTACCTGTCACGAGCTGAATATATCCTATACCAAAAATCACGTAAATTAATCAAGTAGTTTTTATTTCATAAAAGAAAATGGAATTTTAACGAATAACGTTGAAATACGGCCTCCATTACAACTTAATCAAGGGATATTCAAGGGAAATAACCGAAATTCATAATAAGCCTTAATGGAGGCCGTATTTCCACGTTATTCGTTAATTGTTAAAATTCCATTTTCTTTTATGAAATAAAAACTACTTGATTAATTTACGTGATTTTTGGTATAGGATATATTCAGCCCGTGACAGGTACGTACATCAAACAGATATTCCTCAGTTCGTTTTTTTTTTTTTTTCAAATGTCTCCCTTAATCTGGATAAGCACCCTTTATTTCTTTATTTTTTTCACTTACCCCTCCCCCTCTACCTCCCGTCACTCACTCTCTCTCTCTCTCTCTCTCTCTCCCTCACCCCCCCCCCCCTTCGAGGATACAATTAAAGAAAAAGTCCTATCCCCAAACCAAAAAACAATTCTCAAATAAAATTTTACAATGAATTCGATGGTGGTATTAATCTTCTATTCAGCCGTTTCACACTAGTGGGGTCTGCGTTCACGCCGAACATCCATAAACAGCAAAGACAATATTTATAGATTACTTTATTCATAACAAAGCCCTGTCACTACTAGGGTCATATTTTATGGACAATCCGATGATAATTATTATTCAATCTGAGCGTAGTGTTTTCAGGATTTTACGATAAAATAGAAAAATGGAATAAAAACGTTTTTAACTTTCATAATAATAAATTAAAACATTTTTCTTTTTCGAAATTTTTGGTTTTCTTCCTGAAATGTTTGTCGTTGGGTGGTTATTTTGTTGATTGGAAAGATGGGATGAATATAATATTTTTTTTAAGGTTTAATTTCAAAATTGTAAAAAAATTCCTAAGAATTTAATTTATTATATAGTTGCTTAATTATATTAATTTATATGACAAACGAACATATACTACACTGACCCCCGAAAGGAGGAGGTAGTGTCTGGGAAGATGGTCTCATGATAACAGAACAGATACTACACTAGCCCCTCCTCAAAACAGAAAGTAATCCTTGGAAGGATGGTCTCATGACAAAAGAACAGATACTTCATTACTCCTCACCAACTCCAAAAAAGGAGGAGGTAATGCCAAGAAAGATGGTATCATGACTACAGAACAGATTCTACTCCTCCCACCCTAAAAGAGAAGGTAATTCCCTGGAGGATGGTCTAATGATGGCCTCCCCCTCAAAGGGGGAGATAATGCCTGGGAGAATGTTATAATAACAAAACAAAAAACATATACTACCCCCCCCTCTCTGAATTTAGCATTGAATGATAGTACTTTACTTTAAAATAGTATCGTAAACTGAATTGAGCATTAAAATATAGCAATAGTATAGTTTCGGCTTCAGACAGACAAATACCAAATCTCTGAGTAAGATAAACATAAAATCTGCATAAATTTGAACAGAATCTGTCGGAGCATTTT
This sequence comes from Sepiola atlantica, assembly GCA_963556195.1. NCBI lineage: Eukaryota > Metazoa > Mollusca > Cephalopoda > Sepiida > Sepiolidae > Sepiola > Sepiola atlantica. The sequence goes on along the minus strand of OY744519.1, from coordinate 125,538,847 downwards.
TTCACATGCGGCCAACGTCGCGTTCATCTGCTAGTAGATAAATAAAGCCCTTTCTTTCAAAATGGTCATAAATAATTGTATGAAGCACAAAAACATGAACATCTCCATTTTAATTGGTCGAGTTCTCTTTTTCTCGTTTTCTCTTCTTTTCGGCAATGCTTCCCCATCAGCTGTTGTGGCAAAAACACAACATGGCAGTTGTGTTAGTTCAGCGTTGGGCGTATCGGAGTTGGTAGCCATAATAGTAGCAGCATTTTGGGAAGCCTACAAACCTGCAATGCTAGTAGTACCGATATGGATGGAAATCTAGGGATTCTCCTCAACCCTCCTTTTTTTTGTTTTGCCGTCTTACCTTTACTGCCGAATATTTTAAGAATGTCATTCTCTTATTTTTTCTATTTTCTTTTACACGAATATCTGACTCGATCAGAGATCCACTTATTTTTAAGCAGAGATAATAAAGTCACCAAGTTCAAGATCTCGCCTGAACTTTTATATTCACTTTCGGCCTTAGCAAAGGTGTGAATCTCTTAATTTCTTCCTCGCTGTCGATTAAATAGCATCAGTAACCTTGTTCTACTAACATACTTTGCCGGAGTTGTTCTTGGCACAAATAATGAAGTTGCCGAACTGAGTTCAAGCTCTGGTTATGTGGTGACTTTCAAGCTAATAACTTTAAGAAATGTATGAACCTCTTAGCTACACGTTAAATAGGGTTAATAACTATGTTCTGGGTTATTTGGACTACTATTCTCATCTTGGCTGTTGTATTCACAAAATTTCAGCCAATGTTATCTCCGACCTTCTTCGGATGTATCTTTTCAAACTTGGGAACTTTTCATTCGAACTTGAATTTTCAATCGAGAACAATCCACGAGGGTAGATTATTCTCCTTCCGTCAGCCATGACCTGGTAGAAATATTAATTTTATGTTATTCTAAACCTTATTTTATTAACACACCTGGAGAGGGATGAACTTTGCCAAAGATATGCTGAATGACAGGATACTAACGTCCTCCTCCCCATTGAGGGCTATGAGATGAGACTGATTAAAATCTACCTTCAAAGATAGGCATTTTCAAATTTCTGCACATTCATATGAAGTTATTTTCAAATCTTTAAGCATTTGATTTATATATCGCAAATAAATAAACATAAATACATCTAACTATTAATCAACTGTTCTTAAAATAGTTTAACATAATCTCAGTGACGTGGTCATTTGCTCTTTATGCTTTCAGCTAATTTATCATTTTCCATTTTGATTTCATACTGGTGACTTTGCCTGAAGAACCTTAGCCTAAATAAGACTGTCGCTGAAATATGTCTGCAAATATGTAGCCAAAATGTTTGTGCAAATGAAAAATTTATACGAAATATTGAGCACTATTATATAAACAGTAAGGATTCTCTGTATTTTTACCCTGTGGACACAAAACATTATATATATATATATATATATATATATATATATATATATATATATATATATATAATGTTTGTATGTATTTTTTAAAGATTTAAATTATTTTCAAATCATATTCAAAATAAAGACAATGGTATCCAAGTCGTTTACAGCTGTTTCCAAACAATGTTTGTTTTCAGTTATATAATATAAACAAAATTTGTTAAAACATCTTTCTTCAGAACAAGATTTCAGGAGCTTTTTGATTTGTATCCAGGAAAAAACAATAACAATCTCCAAGAAAAAAAGCATCTTTGAAACAAGTAATAACAAAAACTACAAGTATAGATCCAATGTTAAATACCTCAGTAAAATATGAAATTATATGCACGTCAGTGCATATTATGTAACTTGGGAAAAAGACGGGATGTCTAAGAGGTCCGTCCGTATTTACATTCTGCAATATATATGTACATATGTATATTATGTACGGCATAATTGCATTGACATACCGGTTCTCGTTAGATCACTGAAGTTAAGCGACGTGGAACCTGGCCAGTACAAGATGGGTGACCATTTGGGAATACTAGGCGTTGTATGTCATCTTCCCATGATCGGAATATACATGTGGCTGGAAACTACTTGTAAAATTGATATTTCCTGTAAACTTCCTCCTTTGGAGGAAGTCAGCATAGTCCGGCCAGGGCTAATAATACCACACCAGGTATTATCGGTTCGTTTTTAGTATATATATATATATATATATATATATATATATATATATATATATATATATATATATATAAATTGGAGCAAACACATAATGCTTATTATTATTATATTAGGGAAGATTACTAGCTAAAGTACCAATCAACGTAGGGTTTCTAAATTTTTTCTCTTCTGTATTTGAACTTAACTGAAAAAAATATTTTTAATTTAAATAGTAGCTCAACTTTTTTTCTTTTTTTTTGCATTTGGATTTTTTTCCTGTGACTTTCTTTCTTGGATTTTTTCTGTCATTTTTTATCTTTTACTGTGACTTTTTTTTCCTTGTTTCAACATAACTCTAAGAATTTTATTCTTCATTTCTTGGCCTGTGGCATTTTCCCCCTTCTTGTGACATTTTTGTTTTTGCTATTTATTGTTTATTGACTTTTTTTTTTGATCACCTCTCTCCTTGTGACTTTTTTTCTTTGTATATTTTCCTTCCGCATTTTTCTTGAACCCTCACCCACCATCCATTATTGTGACTTCTTCCTCTCTCGCGCGCTAATCGATTCCTTTCATCGTTTTTCCATTCTCTCCTCCGCTGTTCGCATTCCATTATTCATCCATGCCGTTTTCATCTTCCTTTGAATTCCTCCAGCTGTGTTCCTCCCGCCGCCGCTGCTGCGTGTGCCATTTATTTCCACCTCATTGCATATCCGTACCAAAATCTTCCCTTCTCCGCCTCCCGGAATTATACCAAAGTGTCTGACCAACTGGCTGGGGAGGAGAGACACTGAATCGGACACTCGTATCAAACGCTTCCGATTATCATAAACACCCACTGGAATTGTTGTTTGCGGTCGTCAAATGTTTTTTTGGCATGAAAAGCAAATCTTGTTTGTTTGTTTTTTCCGTTAGATCTTTCCAACCCAATTCTGGTGTTGATAAAAAGCTTATTATTAACCATGATGCACTGAGAAGATAAAAAGTAAGGTATCTATAGAAGAAAATATCTATAGACATGCGCTTTACAAGTTATATATATATATATATATATATATATATAACTACTAGAATAATACCCGTTCCAAGACGGGTAAAAAAAAATCCCCCCCCCCCCCGAACAAAACAGTGTTTCACTACTTTTATGTTCCCTTACGAAGATTATAATCAAGATATAATACAACTAAACCTTTTTTCTAGAATTTTTATTCCAATCTTGATCAAAATAAATTACATGATTTTAATTCTAGAAAATGTCTTAAGCTTAAGAGGTCCTAAGAAGAAATTTAAATTCAGGGAATCTTGTTAAATCTGGTCTAATGACTATTGCTCAAACTTAATGCAAATCTGAAGTATTTGAATTTTCGAATGGGATGTTGTGCCCATATTATGTCCCCTAAAAACCCTTGAAAATACTCCAAAGTAACTGAAATTTAAGGAATCTTATTAATTTATGTCTAATACCTATTGCTAAAATTTCACAAAATTCGGAGGTGTCTGAATTTTAACAAGGGGTTTCCACCCCCTCTTTGCTCCTTTTACTTTGCATGAAACTAAATTAAATATATCCCACATTACCCACCCTCACACCTCGCAGCTATGTTCCAAAATTCATAATGGTTGGTTAATTAGTTGAGGAGTGAATCCTATGCATATAAATATATAAACATATATGCATACCTAACTTTTATTTATATATATATATATATATATATATATATATATATATAATGGGGATTGTACGGTGGCTAAGTGGTTAACGATGCGGAGTGAGAACCTGAGTGTGCCGGGTTCGAATCCAGTTCGTTCCACAAAAACACTTTCATCAAAACCCACACCTGACTTTGTGTCTAACCTCTTGAAGAAGATGTAAATGATTATATATATATATATAAACTTACCTACCCAGCGCTGGCTGGGAGTCTTTGTACTTTTATTTTTGTTCTGAATTTTTTTTTTTTTTTTTTTTTTGACTATGATGTTATTTTTTTTATTTTACCAAAGTATTTTAATTTTTTTAAATAGGATTTTAAAATTAAATAGAATTAAATCCCAGAAATTAATGAAGGCCCTCATGTATGCCATGAATCTCATATTACCATTCCTATTATTTTTAAAGTTTTATAATTTTCAAGTCAAAAATAAAGTAAAAAGTATTTCAGTTTTTTGGATATCCGGCATGAACGCAGACCCAACAATATTATTGTTCCCTCTTCGATCAAAATGAAATGTACTTATCCAAGTACCTTTGTTTATGTAGTTTCAGCAGATTATCAGAATTTATATGGGGGGGGGGTTGTTATTTCCAACACTTATAGGAGTTCATGAACAACGAAACGGACAGGAACTACAAATTTATATATAGAGTGTCTTAGTATAAACTCGATCCATCTACACTCTCATAACATATGAAGAGGACAAGAAAAATTTGCATTTCCTAAAAGCTGAAATGATAACATTTAAAATGAGTGTTTATTCAGTATTTCCTGTTATAAACATTATACAGCATAATCAGGTTGACACACCGGTTCTCGTTAGATCACCGAAGTTAAGCAACGTTGAGTCTGGTCAGTACCAGATGGGTGACCATTTGGGAATACCAGGTGCTGTATGTAGGAGGATATCGACACATCCCTGCAAGAACTGCAAAAACATAACGTTGTCATCTCCTCTGCCCGGGATATACATGCGACTGGTGACCGCTTGTGAATTTGATATTCCTAGAAACTTCCTAGGGTGAATATTGATTTGTTCGTTCTTCGAAAACATGTTCTAAATGTGCACCTTTGTGCTGATGGCATACTTGAAGCCGTCAAGCGAAGTTGTCGATTACCCTGATACACTCTTCCATTATTATGTGACGGATCTGCTGAGTGATGGTTACTTTGAGTTCTGCGATTGTTTGTAGATTGTTCTGCTACACTTAGTCTTCCAAAAATCCTCACAGTTAAAAATCCAGTCAATGTAGTGACCATTCTAGAATGGTGTCGTTGACTGATCAGTCGAACTGCAAAGTGACGATCCAGCCATTCCATGGTCAAGGTAGTTGTGTGGGGAGTTACTCCATTTCGTTGAGACCCTTGCTCCACTCACCACATACCAAGACAGGCACCAGAAATTTGTTAAGCACCACAATGTAATGCTTTTCATTGATCAGCATCATTCGCATACCAAAACGGTTCAATTATGCCGTCCAGACATACTTTCTCCACATCTGAATTCTCATCCATCTCCATTGTCTAACACTTCTTGTCAGTTTCACATTAAATAACCCCTAGGGTTGATATGCCACAAAACAAACAAGCCAAACCAAACATTTGAAGATGTTTTTTCTTGAATGAATCTGCTTCTACCCATTTTCTTTTTTTTTTTTAATGAATAAAAAAAATGATTTCTTTTAAAACTGAAAAAAAAAAACACTTTTAATTCAATTCCAAGGAAAAGCAAGATTGTTGAGGAATTAACCATTCGTAAATGTTTCCTGATTTTATTCTCCATCGTGTCGGCATCGGCGGCAGCAAAAGAGATAAATGTGGAGCCTGGGAAATTGAAGCTGGGAATTTTTTTTTTATATTCTTTTTATTCTTTTTATTTATTTTTAGTTTTATTTTTCCTTGGAATTCTATTTTTTCCTGCTTTTTCTTGGAATTGCATTTTTTTTTCTTGTTTTTTTTTTGTTCTTGGAGTTTTTTTGCATCTGCTTAATTTCTGCCAAGTTCGATATATTTTTATGTTTGAAATTTCAATAAAGACAAAGAAGCAATTCAGTATAAAATTCCAGACAAGCACAACATCGAGGTATTTTAGTTAATATATATATATATAAAGTTATCTTGTCGGCTGTTCAAAGTCAGACCTAAATAGCAATGCATCTGATAAATCGATATTTGATTCGGACTAGCCTTTTTTGTTGTTTATTTTCTTCCACTATGTTATTGACCCAAATGTAATTTAGTTCGCTTAAATTTCTCTCTTATAATAATTAGGCCAGCTAGGAAGTTTGTTAGAATGGAGCTATATGACTTGACATTTGATATGTATAGAAAGTAAAAAATATGAATAGCAATATTCATTGGTTCAGGGTTGGGATTCGGTGTTCCTTCTGTTTATCAATTTTTCCAGTCAATACTAGGACATGGATCAACTATTATATCTAAATGAATAAATGTGAAAGTTTTTTTCCACCTATCCTAACTATATTAACATCAAAACAGGTTATGGTTATTTGATTCTATGATATGACATAATATTTTGAAATGCCATATATAGTAAACTTCAAATACCTACAATAAGTTTTAGGTCTTCTTAATTTGCATATTTATTTTAAAAAGAGCTCCTAATAAATTAATATTCTATAATATGCAGTTGTAATTTTGCATTGTCAGATTTTCTTATATATACGCAATATTTTCGTCTGTAGAGAAATGTCTGATGTCGCCGGGATGCTAAGAACAGATACTACACTTTGATCGTAGCTAAAAGGCCAACAAACCATAAAAGAATTAGTTGTTTTGTTTTTTATTTGAAAGAATTGTATGTAGTTTGTTCATTGAATAGAAATTGCATGATTTTTAGAAACTGATTCCATTATTCCTTCACATTAATTCTATATTATGTATAATGAACATATATCTATCTATAGTGAACTAAACTCTCAGGCTTTGAGGTGACTGTTTTATGGAATATTAACATTTGTAGGTTGTTTTGATGATAGAGATGAGAACTTACCGAATTCAAAGCGCCCACAATATTTTGCTTGTCGAGCGGCAATTTACAAAAGAGTTTTGGGTTTTTGTAAGTGTTGATAATTTGCATGTGTGGACAACGACCTGTTTTAAAAAACGAGATACAATGACAGGGAGGCAGACAGGATTACTTGCGTGACGGGAAATGGATAAGAACTCAGCTGTGGAGAAAGCTTGTTTGGATGGCAAGGCCATCAAGGTTGTCCAGAAGTTTTGTTACCATTGGATTACAAGGAGGAGCTGGTGCTAGTGTGAGTAAGTTACCAGTGTCGACCAAGGGAAGAGTCTATTATGCATACATACTGTATGATGATATATGAAACCTGGCTAGTGAGAGTGGATAATATGCATTGCATGGAAAGAAATGATATGAGAATGGTACGATGAATGTGCAATGTGAGTCTTAAAGACAGGCTTAGATCTGATGACCTCAGAGGAAGACTAAATCTGAATAGTATAGGAAGATGTGTGCAGAACAGGAGACTTTGTTGGTATGGTCACGCTGAAAGAATAGATGAGAGTTTTTGGGTTAGTAGATGTAGAACAGTTGCGGTTGCAGGGTCAGTTTACAGGGGAAGGCCAAGGAAAACGAGGGAGAAAGTGATAAGGATAAACTTTTGGAGAACAGGTGATAAATAAATACTTGGCTAGTGATAGGTTAGTTTGGAAGCCAGTTTCTAAAAGCCGTCCAACACATGCCAGCATGTAAAACGGGTGTTAAGTCGAATATGATGATGATACTTCGATTGATTAACATAATTCCAGCATCTTCCAAATTATTGTGTTGAAGCAAACAGTGTTTCATTGAAAACCACACTTTGTCGTCATCATTGGGTTTTACGGCATATCAACCATATATTGGACTCTTAGAAAAAAAAATCAAATTGTGTCGTAAATTTAGTTTTTAAAATCTTTCTTGCTAATAAATTTTTGGTGCGATATGAAAAAAGTGTGTTTCCTATTTAAAAATCTTATCAATTATTTTGAGAGTCTCCATTAAGTCACCACTCATTTGTCTGAATATGAATAATATTAATGATTAGTCCTAGCCAGAACTTGAACTCTGTTTGCTGGTTCCGTTTGGCTTGTTCTCCCCCCACTCGGCCATTGTTCAATTTAACTTGGTTGAAAGTTTAGTTTTCTCTTCCATTTCTTTCGCCTTTTGTTTCTTCAATCGATTTTGTTTCTTCAATCGATTTTGTTTCTTCAATCGCCGTATTCCCACCCACCACCACCAAAGCTGATTTGATTTATGTCGTGTTGTTTCTTTCAATCCAATTGTTTATTTAGTTCCATGACAAAACAAATAAACAAACCTCCTATCCCAACTCTGACACCATGTTTTACGCCCTGATTAATGTATCGCAGCCACTGATTCTGATTCTGCTCTTAATGGTGCTTCCTCTAGCAGAAGTTTAACATCCAAACAAATCAACAAGAATCCCAGCTCCAAAAATCTTCCATTGATTCTCCAAAATATCTAAAACAAAGAATTTTAAAAAAAAAATAAATAAATAACACTTACATTTTTTTCTTCTCTGATGGGAAATTAAGTTGCCTGCAAGTTATTGTAGCGTCTTTCTTAAAACAAACGCCTACAACATCGACATGTGCACCCCCTACACCCCACCCCGCTCTACATCTCCCACCCAGCTCTCATGCATTTGTCACTCTGTTAATGGTGCTTTTTTCTTTTCTTTTTTGTTTTTATTTTTATTTTTTTTTTTAATTGTCTTTTTGTTTTATTATTTTTGTTTTTTTTATTATTATTGTTTTTTTTGTTTCTTTTTCTTGTTTTTGATTTTATTTTTTCTTGTTTTTGATTTTATTTTCTCTTGTTTTTTATTATTGTTTTTTTATCTTAATTTTTTATTTAGGGTATTTTTCCCCTTTTAATTTATTTATTTTATTTTTGGTTAAACTTTTTTTAGCATTAGAATCTTACCTTCTACTGAGATCTGTTTTTCAAACTCATCGTATTTTTAATTTAACTGGAGAAGATGAATATTTTTTGTCTTTTCGAAAACGGTTTTGTTTTTGTATACAATAATTTTAGATTTTATTTTTCTCCGACATTTAGACTTTCTGTCTTCATTTTTTTCAATTGATTTATCTCATGTTGTGTACACACCGCCGTACGGATATTTCCACAAGCGTTTCTGTTCTTTATTAGTGTTAGTTTATGTTGGTTCATTCCAATTACCGACCTGTTATCATCCAGATATTGTTTTGCTGTTCAACTTTTACAGCACTCATTTGTTAGTTCGTCTCAGAACCGACTTTAATAAATCATTTTACAGCTTTTATTTATTTATTTATTACTAAAAAGACAACCCAGTGTTGCCCGGGAATGAATGAGGGAACTGTGTACATCGACTCCCAGCCTGAACCCCATATGATTTTTATAATTTCTGTAATTTTCAAATTTTCCTTTTCTATTTTATCTATATTAGGACTACTATTTTCATCTTGGGTGTTATTCTAACAACGTTTCGGCCGATGTAACCTCCGACCTTCTCCATGTGCATCTTTTTGAACTCGAGAACCTATACGAAATTTCAAACTGAATCCTTTATTTAATCCACGGGGATAGATTGTTCTCGTTCAGTCAACCATGAATGCGTAGAAGTGTTAATTGTTATGTTATTCTTAGTTATTATCAACTCTAGTAAAGATTGAACCTTTAACCTCAAGAAGACTGTCACTTAGAACTGATTGTTAATCTTTAACCGTTGCACCACAGTTTTTTTTATTTAATTTATTTTTTCTACATCACACTCTTACTGTTTTTTCTTATGCTGCTGCTGTTAGATAATGGCCCTATAGGAATGGACGTATCTGTTGGAGATCGGGTTTGACTTGCGCGATTTGTAGCGGAGTCACCTCGTGCAACTTTGGTGCAATGTTTTCTCACGGTTCGGGTGACAGTTGACGAGACCTCGGGGGTCAAGGGTTAGGTCACACCTGTGCGTCGATCACTAGGTTTCATGACGTCATAGTTTTCCCGGTGGGAAAACTAAGTGAGATTTTTAGTTCTTGACTGGATGCCAACGAGTCAACACGCTTTAGCCATGTAACGATTACATAAGCTAGGGAATTTCGGATCCCCAAAAATGAGAGCCAGACGAAGTCCCCCTCTTCCTTCCTTTACAAGTAGCTAAGTAGTTAGAAAGTTAACTAGCGTAAGCCTCTCTCTCTTCTACAACGAACTTGCTCAGTATCGACAAGCTAAAAAGTAATAAATGGCTCTAAATTAAAAAGAAGAAGCCTTGTTATATTTTATTGTGCGTGGGAGATTTGATTTCAGCCCACAAAGAAACCGCCGGTATGATGGAAGAAGCGAGCGAAGATTATGACGCTTGGCGAAGGGACAGACAGATAGCAGCCGCGACACAAAGCAGGCGACAACAATGGCAGGAAGAAAGAGCCATGGTTAGTACAAATAGTTCCATACAACGGCGAGGCAATGGAGAAAGAAAGAGCCACGGTTAGTACAAATAGTTCCCGGGCTGTTGGGATTCTCAAATCGAGAAACGACATATCATCCCGTTAGCAAGTGATGCCGTTCGCGGGATCAACAGACGAGAGTTCTACGACGCCAGAAATTCCCGACATGAAACGTATTATAAACCTGTAATACAACACTGCTACTACTCTCCTTTTCGCTCTCTTTCCCTTTTCCTACCACTTCTCGTTTCATTCGCTCTTCCTCTCACCATCTAAAACACTCAATGTGCAAATAAGCGAGCAAGATTATCAGAGTTTTACTATTATGCTAGACCCACAGGGGTTTAGAAGGTTCGTCTAGTAGACGATCCATGACCCAAAGAATCCACTCCATCTCTCTGGTTTGATGGATGACATTATCCTTTAGTGATGTTGTCAACTGTGCACGGTTATCCCCAACTGTTTTAATTGATGGCATTGCAAAATGATGATGTTATCTTCTCCCCATGCACACTGTATGACAAGTTGGATACTCCGGGTCTAGATGGTTTGTCTAGTTTATATATATATATATATATATATTAGTCACTGTCCACATAGACGACCCGTACCCTTTTCGATCACGGGTCGTCTATGTTCTCTGTTTTAATGGATGACATCACTTTAGTAGTTATGAAGTCATAAAGGATCTCTTTCTGTGTGTCCAAACTTCTTTTAGTAGATGCTGTCATCCTTTTGTGGCATCTTCCATTTGTGACGTTATAAAGGATTTGTCTGGTGTCTTCCAACTGTGTTTAACTGGATGACACCATCCATTGTGCACGGAGACAAACAAGATGGCAAATAAGCAAGATCCACAGAGTTTTAGTAGTATATAGATAAATCTTTATTATACAAATGTCATTCCTGGTATTATCAAGTTGTGCAGAGGCGATAGAGTAGCCAATGAGGATTTTCCGAGGAGGCGTTGTTATTGCTATTTTAAAACTACATAAGACAGCCAGTATGTTAATGTTGAACTTTTACATCACTGGCTTCTACTGCCGCTCCTCCGCTCTCATGCATTTTTCATTTTATTAATGTCTTCTCTTTTTTCCCTCTTGGTTAAAAGTGTTTGTTTTTTTTCATGTGTTTTAAATCTTACCTCTGGCGTCTGTTTCGGAACAAAGAGTATTTTTTATTTGACTGAAGCGAATGCATAATTTTTGTCTTTTCGAAGAAAAAGTGTTTTTTTTTGGGGGGGGGGGTAGTTTACTTTTGCTTACAAGTCCTTATATATATATATATATATATATATATAAATAAAACCCTTTCTCATAAAAAAAAAGGTTGTAGATATATTGTATTATCCTTATATATATATATATATATATATATATATATATATATATATATATATATAACATTAAAAGCAGTCTATGTAAATCAACCTACTTTTCAACGCTTATACGTCTCTTTCAGGACTCTGAAGTGATTTAAGATATTAAAACTGAAATTGAAATTATCCAAAAGAACCCAGACAGAAAGAAGAAAATAAACATTTAACCTGATTAAGTATTTATTCATCCTACAATTAGACTGCCCCTCCCTCTGCTCCAACATATTTGACAGGTCAATGTACAATTTAACTTTTACAGAATACCCCCCCCCCAACTCCCTCAGTAAACAAACATACTTTGTTCTACCGTAAGCAATTTAAGATTTATGCACATTCGTGTTCCAGACACAAATAAAATCACCTCCCACACACTATCCATTAAATATTTACATATACATATTACAGGAGATAGTTATCAGTAATCTACACACATTCATTCAAACATTTCCCCGCATTCATATTACTGGGTTTAAACCCAAACTATTCTGAATTTAATTTACTATTTTTATACTCAAGCCCGGTATTTAGAAAAATTAACAAATATATATATATATATATATATATATATATATATATATATATATATAAACAACCCCTTTCTCACAGAAGAGACATTGCTAGTCTCTCTCTGCTCTATCGTTATACCATGTAGGTGCTCGACTGAGATCCAATCTTTGGTTCCTTCTTGTTAGACATTCGCAGCAGAAACTTATTTTGCTACCACATCGGAAAAAAAAGACTTTCCTTTTTCCCCTCCATATGCCTAGCGTCAGGCCGAATTATCATCGACAGGGCTTTTTTGCTTGGGTTTCCCGTCTGGGGAACACATTACCACAGGATTGCTTGCCTGTTGGTTACAACTTGGTCATCTTAAAATCGAATGTCCACAAATTCATGTCAAAAACAGCTCTATAAGTAACCAGTTCATACCATTAATCAATGTTAGTACTCCCATAGTGTTCCTCATCTTTCAGCGAGCAATCATTTCAGTTTAATTAATCCTTATCCTCGAGTGGCTCTTGGCCTTCATAAGTGGTAAGTCAATAGTAATATATATATATGTATATTTAGAATTCGTTAGGAATTGGTATTTTTAATTTTTGTAGATTTTAGTTTTTCTCTCACTTTGAGACATTCTGCTTCTATTTTCGTTTATTTGATTTTGTGTATACTGTATAAATATTTCCGCAAAAATTTATTTTGTATTATTATTATTTATTTTTTATTTTATTCACTCATTCACTCACTAGTTGCTCTGAGCTTACAGTAATATTACGTGTCCGGAGAGGGAGGGGGGGAATCTCCGAAAGGACGTTCGTTCCTTTTTACAGACACAAGCCAAGAGAAAAAATCAGACTAGCTTATTCTGCCACATACTTCCTCCTATTACACAACTTCCTGTACACGTCAGCTTAATCTCTAACTTAACTTCTAATGGAAAATTCCAACTTTCTTTTTATTTAATCTAACTTTACATGGAAAATTTCGTTTCTGACATTATTTTAACCTACCCACATCTAAATATTGATTCAGCAAGAGTCATTACCAGTGAGAGATCACTGGTAAAGGCCATTTGTATTCCCCGGAGTCTGAGTAACAACAAGTCTCCCTAGATTTCCAGTACTTTCAGCTTCCTTCCATCACAATTGCAACTCACTTGGTGTTCTCGAACTAGGTATTTACCATTACATTCTTGTTGATAAAGGCTGGTGGCTTTATCTGGAATTTGAATGAGCTTATTTAAGATTACAGTATTCTCCATGCTCTTCCAGTCTAGGTGTTGATGGTGTTATCCCTCCTCGGTTTTTCCATCTTCTCACGCTTACCAAAGCCACTGCGTTTTTAAGGAGATGGGGCTCAGATTATAGTATTTTTCTTATGTTTCTACACAAGTAGTCGCAGTTCCCTTCTAGTTGTATTTATGTAGCGTTATTCAATTTCAAGTTACATGTGGCTGGTCGGTGTCACCTGGCTATGTGGCTTAGTTCCCACACTCGAGAATTTTTCTTAATATTATGGCTGTTTTCATCAATGCCATGGATTGTATGGTGTCAAACTTTCCCTTTGATTCCAATTTCTCGTAGTCTATTTACTGTAGTTTTCTTCATGTTCCATATTCTCTTCAGCTCTCTGACAAGTTCCATGTATTTACTCACTTTTTCTGCCTCCTTCAGCTTCATCCTGTGAATGCTGGGATGGCGAAATTTACTATGAATAAATATTCGATTAAAAGTAAATAAATAAAAAGAATATTAATGCAATTTTCGTAGTTGCGAGAGAAACACACACACGCTGACACACGGGTTATGGTTTGTGATGTGCATTGCAACTGCCTACAATGATATGGACATGGTGAACGAAGCTCTGATTGGATAAACAGATATACACGCATCTCAGTTGAGGGTAAGTGAGGAAAAGGTAGACCGAGGAAGACTTGGAATGACTCCATGCACAGATGACCCTCCAAGCAATGGCAGCATATCGAAACCAATGTAAATGATAGAATTCCATGGAGAAAGTCACTTCATCACGTCATGGCCAACATGCAAGCCACATCTGATGTAGAAAAGACACGTTAAACGAAGATGTTCAACAGATACTACACTTTGCTCCTAGCCAAAAGAACTATCTGTTCTGATGATACTACACTTCAACTTTTTTTGTCCTCGGTCAATGATGGAGAAATTCTTCTAGACTGAGGTAATTTTTATTTTCGTTCCAATCCAGAGCCCCCTTTTGGGGGAGCTGAATTGACCCCACATTAAAACTGACCTTGTGTCTAACTCTGCCCTCGTGGGGAGGCAAGTAAATAGGAACATAGTTCTTTCACCAGATTTACCTCCCTTAATTCAAAATGGCAACCTCCACCAAAGATGGACATGAGTTACAAAACAGACAATTTAAAAGGTAAAGACATGTTAAACGAAGAAGATATGCATGTATCTACATCTAGCTGCATGAAACCATGTTGCGTCATCACGCTTAAGAAATGAGCAGTGACATATCTAAGATATGTTAAGTAATCCTACTTGTCTTCTGTAAGGAATATTTACCCTGACACAAGTAAAAAAAATAAATAAATAAAAATGAAGAAAAACAAGGACTTCAAACATATCAGGATGTCTGACGAGACTGCAGAAAAGTCTGGAATGGGATCGCAAGAATTAGGTGTCTAGCTATCAAAATATCTGCAGGGAGAAAAATTGCATAAATGTTAATAAGAAAAAAATACTCAGGAATGTTTTGACTGCATCTGTGAGATACGAGGGATGAAGGGTTTTTGTGTCTCACCCTCTCCGTTGCGGCCCTTGTCTTGGATTGTTATGATACGAATATAGCTTTGTAATCATTCCGCATCAGGGAATTGTAAACACTGCGTTTCTGAACTTTTATTTACGACAAATTGCAAAAGATTTTCTTACATCTAAACTAAGATCTCTCTTACATGTTTCCAAAATCTTCCAAATAAATATGTCCTACAGAAATAAAAAATAAATAAAAACATAAACATTTCCCAAAGAATCCAACTGACTTTTCTTTATTTATTACTTAGAAGAATGCTTGTCTCAGGACGGGTAAAATTAATTACCCAAAGAGAACAGTTTTGCAGCACTTTTATGTGCCTTTACGAAGATTAAAATCAAGATATAATGCTACTAAACCTTGTCTAGAATGTATGTATGTATGTATGTATGTATGTATGTATGTATGTATGTATGTATGTATGTGTGTGTGTATATATATATATGTATATATATATGTATGTATGTATATATATATATATATATAGTGTGTAGATTTCAATTTTGTGTTGAGAATCCGAATAACAGAGCTCAATGTAATTTAAACAGAGCAAAACAGAATTTTATATATATATATATATATATATATATATATATATATATCTGTATATGTATTTATATATGTGTATTTGTATGCCTATGTGTATATATGTATGTTTTAAGGGGAGGAGAGAGAGAGGGGGGGGATAATGCATATATATTGGCTGCTGGCTGAAAACTAACGAGTGCCGAAATATTCTCTTTCAGCACGAAACCATTGGTATGTTCATGATACCCGGTCTATAGCTATTTCAATATATATATATATATATATATATATATATATATATATATATATTCTCTTTTAGACACCAAGTTTTTGACTTTCATTATTTTTAATACGCTGGTCTTTTATGTTCTGTGTAGTTATGGTTTCAGACATTATCTAGTCTTTTTTTGATTCCGATATTCTTGCGGTCTTCTGCCTGAAACCAGATAAGTTATCAATTACTTTGGCTCTTTCAAAGAATTCTGTTCTGCATATTAACGACACAATTTATGTCTTGTCATCCTGACTTCAATGGCGTTTCGTTGTCCGTCCAATACCGTCACTTCAAACGGCAAGAAAATAATATAAAAAAAATAAAATAATAATGAAAAATAAAAAGAATGATCGCTGCAGAACTTTAAAAGAGCTAAATAGTAAAAGCAGCTTCGGGTCAATAAAATTGTCTCTTATGAAAAGAGATTACTTCGATGGCCATTCATCGAAGGAATGTTGTCAGAAGCTAATTGACATAACACCATTGAATGCAATGTTGAGATAGCTAAAACAGAAGCTGATTATTGATGGTAGTAAAATTGTCGCCTGCTGAGATTTTATTGATTGTAGAATTTTTAGGAAAACAAGAAGATGCCTCTTTTACTATTAATCGATCATATTTATTGAAAAAGAATATGAAATGGTGTAAAATAAAGCGAAATTTTAAAAATCCTATTCAAAAATAATTACGAAATCACATCCACCAGAATGCAGTTGGGTTCCTTCTCCCCTTCTTTCTCTCTCCTCCTTTCACAGTCAAAGGATTTCAGAATATATTGTGATATCCTAATAGACCCTCTCTCTTTTCTGTTTCCCTCTATTCTCCCTCTATTCTCGCTCTTCCCTCTTCCACTCTTTTCTCTCTTCTTCCTCTTCCTCTTACCCTCTACCTCCTCTTCCCTTCTACCTCTTGTTCCTCTCCCTCTCTCTCTTCATCTCCCTCTCTCTCTCTTCCCCTTCCTCTCTCCTTCCCCTTCCTCTCTCATTCCCCTTCCTCTCTCATTCCCCTTCCTCTCTCATTCCCCTTCCTCTCTCATTCCCCTTCCTCTCTCATTCCCCTTCCTCTCTCATTCCCCTTACTCTCTCATTCCCCTTACTCTCTCATTCCCCTTACTCTCTCATTCCCCTTCCTCTCTCCTTCTCTCTCTTCTTCCTTTTCTGTCCTCTCTTCTTCCTCTTCCGTTCTCTCTCCTTCCTCTTCCTTCCTCTTCCCTTCTCTCTCTCCTTCCTCTTCCCTCCTCTCGCTCCTTCTTCTTCCCTCCTCTCTCTCCTTCCTCTTCCCTCCTCTCTTTCCCCCCCCCTCTCTCCTTCCTCCCCCCCCTCTCTCTCCTTCCTCTCCCCTCCTCTCTCTCCTTCCTCTCCCCTCCTCTCTCTCCTTCCTCTCCCTTTATCTCTCTTCTTCCTCTCCGTTTATCTCTCTTCTCCCCCCCCCTTTTCTCTCTCCTTCCTCTCCACTTTTCCCTTCTCTCTTTTTCCTCTTTCCCACTCTCTCTTTTTCCTCTAACAATCTTTTTTTCCCTCTCCCTTCTCTCTCCCCTTCCCCTCTCCTCCTCTTTCTGTCCCCCTTCCCTCTCTTCATTTCTCTCCCAATTATTTACATCATTCCATTCTTCTCACCACTTATCATTCACCCTTTTCTATCATTTGATCTTCCTCCCACCAAAAAACATTCGTGTACAGATGAATTGTGCACAATGACAAGCAAGACATCCTCAGAGTTTTGATCGTAAATGTCTTGAATGGGAAGATTTTTTATAGATTGAATGGGAATTTGATCCAAATATCTTTTAACTTCAATCTGTTGTCTATCTTTTCTGACTGCTTTATGGCTCATCCATCCTGAGCCGCGTCCGCCACCACCTTTCGTCTGCGATACTCTTCTGCCTCACAAAACGCAATCATTTCATCGCATTAAAAAAATATACTCTGCACTTTAATCAATTGTAGCAATGAATGAATGAATGAATCCTCTGCATCTGCGATGACTTTCAAACATTAATTGGTTCCAATTTTTGTAATTATCTGCAGCTGCTTTTTGGAATAAACAAGGTAAAATCACATGAAGAAAAAAAGTTCTGTAGAAAAAGAAAATGCTACAAGCGAATATATTTTTAAAATTTTATACTAGTTGATTCAACTCACTGCAAAAAGGTGTCTCAAAATGGATGGTATTTGGCTCCCTGGGCAGGAATTGGGAGAAATGTTAGTCAGGAGAATAAGACCAAACTTGTTTATGTATAGATCTGTATGTATGTATTTCAGTTTTTTTCCGATTGAGAGGTTGGTTTTCTTGTTAAAGCTAATATATAAAATTATGAGTTGGACCTAAATAGAATTTCAGCTGACAAATCCAGGCTAATTTTAATTTGTTATTGTTGTACCGTGTTATTGGTAATGTATTTAGTTACAATTTATTTTTTTAAATAACTTAGTCCGGCTCAAATGACTGCTAATATGAATTTTCTTTTAATAACTTTAAAATAAAACTCAGCAAGGGAGATAACTCATTTTAAACTGAAGAATATAATAGGTATTGTCTTCTTTAAGTTTAAAAATGTGCAAACACATTTTTTTAATAATTTCATTTGAACCTAAATTGCATTTACACTGACAAATGTTTGATTCTGACTAGCCAATTTTCATTTGTTATTGTTGTACCATGTCATTGTCAATAAATTTGCATACTTCGTTACAATTTAAAAAATATATATATACTTAATCTGATTGAGAAGTTTGCTAATATGGAGACATTCTTAAATAATCAGCTAAGAAGAAAAATCAGTGATGGGGAATAACTCTTATTCTTTAAGTAAGAGTTAGCATTGCTTAAGGTGTGCTTATAGAACAGTGGAAGTCAGAGAAATTATATCGCATTTAAATTCAATACTGATTGGTTGGTTTTGGTTGTTTTGTTTTATGGTATATCAACCCTTTTCGGGTTAATTAATGCCAAATCCGGTCATTTTGATAAAAGCTTTTATGCTTCAAGTTCTTTATATCTGCAAGTATTTATTCATAGTGTTTGGTTTGGTTTGGTTGTTTTGTAGAGGAAAAACGTTGCAGAACATGATTGTATTGTGCAAAGGGAAAGGGGAAAAAAACAATAACATCAATGTTTGGTGCATTTTAAGTCAGGAAGCCGGTCTGATACTGATAACCGAAAAGACTCGATTCTTTTTATGGTTGACATGCCATACAACCCAACAATCAATAGCTTCAAAGTTGTCATCTGAACACACACAAAAGCTCCATTATAGTATATCTATAAGATGAAATGACCATGTGCACAATGATCATGAATGAACAGTTCATGAAAAGCCTCTCCCTGTGATTTAATTGCATTTCAGATGATTCGATTCTTGTGTTAATTTCATGATCAGTTGGCATTTGATGATGACGTGTCATATTACGAGTTACCAACGACTCTCAGTCTGGACATGAAGGCCTCGTATCAGCATTGATGTGAGTGCATTAGACTACGCTTCAATATTGGGGGGAAAATTAGGAAACTTTTATTGATTTACTAATAAAAGAGCCATGATTTAGATGGATCTGCCATGAAGACGACACTCTCCTCGAGACTTTTCTCTCTAAGCTTTGTATAAAAGAAATATCTGATGTCCTTAAGCTGGGCAGAATGAGATGGCTTGGCCATGTCAAGCGAAGCTCCAGCTGGATCTCTCGGGTCAGAGACATGCCCATCGCATCAAGTCTGCATGCTGGAAGACCAAAGCTCTCTTGGAATGAGCTGTATAAACGCGACCGTGTTGATTGCGAACTTTGATCCTCGCGATTGCCGAAGAGGAAGACTTTGATCAAGACTGACAGAGGACTAATGAAAGGCCTGGTAAAAATAAATCTGATGATGGCTTATAAGTTACTGCTTATCAAAACCAAAAACCAATAGAGGATAAAGATTAATGAGATAGATGGATTGTCAGTTACATGATGAAGAATATTATCAGAGGATTTAAACTGAGGAATGGAATGAACAAAATTTGATTACTTATGAGGACGGTTTATGACAAGTATTTGAAGACGATTATATTGTAGTCTGAAGGGGAGCAGTCCCATGCTAATGTGTTCTACAGATGGAAAGTTCTTGCAAAGAAACTTTGTTCATGGAAGTTCTGTTTGATGTCAAACACAGGGAGGATGTAAGAAAACATATTTGCAGTTGTGGTAGAAAGACGAATTCTTGCTTTGAATGTCTTACAAGGAGGAACCAGAGATCAAAGCTCGGTCGAGCATCTTCCATGAAAATAAGGGTAGAGTAGAGAAAGACTGGCAATGTTCCTTCTGTGAGAAAGAAGCTATAGAGAACCACTAGATTGCCAAGTCGATTTTGTACTTCTGTCATGTCAGTGTAGATAGGATGAATGAAAATTATTGAGCCCTTAAGACAATTAGAACCAATCACAAATGTTCCAGACTCTCTAACCTCATCAGCTATGATAAAGCGCCTTCCTGCCAGACCCTTTTTTATGTTTAGAAGTAGATGGGAGGGGGAGGCAAATCTAGCAAGTAGGAGGGATTAGGTAGTAGTTAAAAGCCAATCATGGATTGTTGCCATTGCCCCCACCAATGACTGCCCGATATTCAAATTACGAGCACTTTATGATAGGGAGTTACTTTCTAATGATCCTTGAGATATAAAGCTTAAATGATAGCTTTGATGTAACCAATGGACGGCAAAATGGAGTTGGATAAAGTTGGCTTCTTGTGTGAAAGTGATGATTTCTAAAGATTTATAGTTTTAAAATAAGGTTGAAAGCTATAAAAATCCGACAGATATTTTTTCGAAGAACGATTTTAGAAATTTATAAAGATTTATTTACTTTTTTTTTTACTAATGAGTCACCACTTATCAAGGCTAAAAACCACTCGAGGATAAGGATTAATAAGATGGGTAGATTGACAGTTGAATGATGATGAATATTATGAGAGGATTGAAATCAATAAATGGAATGACTAAAATTTAATTACTCATGAAGACGGTTTATGAAAAGTGTTTGTTGACATTAGATTTGAAGATGACCATGTTGTAGCCCCCAGGGAAGCAATCTTGTGGCAACATGTTCCACAGAGGAGAGGTTGTTGGGAAGAAACTCTGTTCATGGAAATTCTGTTTGATGCTAGCTACACACAGACGAAGAAAGAATAGTTATTTGCAGTGGTGGTAGAAAGATGTGTTCTTGCTGTGAATGTTTTACAAGGAGGAACCAGAAATTGAAGCTCAGTCAAGCATTTTCCATGTAAATAACGATAGAGGATATTTTGTGGCATCCCTGCTTGTTATGGGTTAAGCTGATCTACCTATTTCAAGAATAAATGGACTTACCCAGACACAATAAATACAGTTACATCTAAACGTCATGGCAGCAATGGGTGGCAGTTATGGCCCCAGAATCATGACGCGTACTTCTGTAACATACTTCTGTTAATACACTTTTGTTAATTATACCACCGTGTTTGTCTTGATTATTTACCGGCCTGCAAGGCCACAACACTGCTCTAAGAAACCTTGTTTAAAACCCACCTTCCTATAATAAAGACATCTCAGAGATTGGCTTATTAAACTGCATGTTACTACACCAAACTGTTTTAATGCTGTTGAGACATACATTCAAATTGGAATCATTGGAGTAAAAATATCCGATTAATTGTAGAAATGAATATGCATTAATACAAATATCAGAGCTGCTGCTGATAATACAGACGCAGACGGCTACAGAACGAGCAGAGAGTCTTGTTAATACCGTCTATGGACTATATCCACGATTTACAAATCAAAGGGGACACAGGGTGATAAGCAAAGTCTATTCTATCACATCACAAACACGCATGATGTTATTGGTTTTAAAAAAAGAGAAATTAACCATCTTCAGTTAAAAATCAATAAAGACAAAAATATCTGCAAGCGGTTTGGGTAAATGCAGCCACATCTGCCGGTACGAAAAGAGATTGATATTGGAAGATTATGCTCAAAGGTAATATTTTTTTTATTTTTAAATCATGTACTAGTGCATTAAACTCTGGCGACAGATGGTGTGACTCCTCACGCAGAGTGTAACTGTCACAATCAAACAAGTCTAGATGAAAAAATCAATTCCGGACCACACTTTCACAAAATAAATGCAGACGAAGAAAAAAACTAGATTTAAATTGTCTATTTTATGGATTTTTTTTTATATACTAATGAGACACCACTTATCGAGGTCAAAAGCCACTCGAGAATAAGGGTTAATGAGATTGTCAATTGGATTGATGAACAATACTATGAAAGGATTGGAAACAATGGATGAAAAGGGCAGGATTTTATTACTTAAAGAGGACGGCTCAACAAGTATTTATTGACATTGGACTTTAAGATGACCATGTTGTAATCAGCAGGGAAGCAGTTCCATGGTATTATGTTCAACAAATGGGAAGTTCTTAGGAAGAAACTGTTCACTGAAGTTTCATTTGGTTTTAGGTACATAGAAGAAGGAAGGTTCGTTACAGTGGTGGTAGCTAGACGAGTTCTTCCTGTGAATGTTTTACAAGGGGAACCCAGAGATTGGAGGTCAGTCGAGCACCTTTCATGAAAATAACGATAGAGTAAAGAAAGACTAGGAAGAGAGCTTCTGAGAAAGGGACAGTAGGGAGAGAAGAGATCATTCCCCACTACCAGATTGTACCAACCTGGCATGTCATTTTAGTTTAAATTTTGTAATTAAAAAATATATATATAGTGTGTAAGTCACAAAGAGAGGGGGGGGTCTCAAAATGTAAGGGTGATAACTCATATTTTTACTTCAAGTTAAGATAGAAATTATATCTCAAACATTTTGAGCTTTTTTCCCACCTCCATTGTAATAATCTTCTTTGCTGGAATAATTATTTTTCGAAAGAAACCGAACAGAATAAAATTATTTTAGTGTAAAGAACATGCTGCACAGATAAAAGGAAGTCATTGCTAGTCAAAATCAAATATCGATTTGTCATCATCATAATCATCATCATCATCAGGGTGTTTTTTATCACTCCTGGAGGAGGAAACCCTCCCTGGTTTCTTTCCCCCTTGTTTTATCCATTGCCTCGAGGTCCATTCTGTTGCTCTATTTGTCCACCTGCCTGTTGTCTGTATATCTCGAAAGGTGATCTGCCCATCTGTTTTGCCATTCGTATGGTGGTGATGATATCATTTACTCCAGTTTAGTCTACTGTCTGGTCCAGGTGTTTCTTTTTCTATCACGTACACTTGGCATATCTATTACTATTTAGGTCCAACATGTAAAATCCGACAAGATAACTTTATATGTTAGAATAATCGTTTTAGTTTGTTTACTGCCTAAACAAAAAAATTATTGAAGATGACCATATAGCAGCCTTCAGGGAAGCAATTTTGTGGTGATATGTTCCACAGATGTAAAATTCTCAAAAGAAACTTTGTCCATGGAAGTTCTATTTGATGTTAGGCACGTAGAGGAAGAAAAGAAAGTTCTTTACAATGGTGGTAGAAGGCGAGTTTTTGCTCGTTTTACAAGATTGAAGCACAGTCGAGCACATTCCATGGAAATAACGATAGAGTAGAGAAAGACTAGCAATGTCCCTATTTACTTCCCTTCTCACGAGGGAAGAGTTAAATACAAGGTCGGTTTTTAATGTGGGGGAAAATCCAGCTCTCCAAAAAAAGAGGAACTCCAGATTGAGACAAAAATTTTAATTGCCTCGGTCTAGAAGGATAACTCGTTCACTGACCGAAGACAGAAAAAAATGAAGTGGAGTATCAGAACAGATACTACACTTTGCTCCTAGCCAAAAGGCAAGGCTAACTATGTCTCTTTGGTGAAAAAGGGGCTGCAGAGAACAAAAGGTATCATTCCTCACTAGATTGCAAAGTCGATTTTGATCTCTGCCCAGACAAGAAAGATTGCTCTGGGTATGTGCCGCTCAGATGTGGCAGCAGGACTCCATCCTAGAACGTATCTGCCTCTTATAGACGTAGTAAATTGCATCAGAAGTCTCATTTTATATCAAGGATGATGAAAAATTACTGCCTGGTATTTGTTCCCAAAATGGCATTGGATGCCTTCAAGAAAGACGGGATATTCTTAGAAGAAGAAAAATCTCATTTCCGATTTGGTTAATTGCTTGAAAGCAACTAAAATTCTTACGCCATGGATCATTTGGCTTGAAATTGAATCCCAAAATATTTTATTTCTCGTTGCATCTGATGCCGATTTGGTCGGAAGGTGGAATCTTTTTATTTTTTATCTTTTTTTTTTTAAATTCCTTTTTTATCATTTTCTATTTCACTTTTATATTTTAGTTCAATTACAGCATCGATTAACGAGTACTTTCTTTGTATGTATGTATGTATGTATGTATGTATGTATGTATGTATGTATGTATGTACTAGCAGTATTCACTTGGCGTTTCCCGTGTGGAGATATATTGCTGATCAGAAGGTATTTTAGGAAAAAATAATTTCAAATATAGTCATGTTTACAATTTTTGCCTTGGGAAACAAAGTTTTAAATAACATTTGTAATATGAGGTCAAGTAATAAAATAAAAACTTCGTTTCTTACAAACAGCTGTAAATGGTTTTATCGAAACGAATTCAGATTATTTAAAAAAAAAAAAACGAAGCCATATTCAGATTTAGTTAATATCTCTAAAATTGAAAACCTTTGGAGGCGCTTGTGATTGGAGATAGGATAGTTACGCTGCCACTAGGAATATGGAAGAGAGAATGCTTCTGTGTTATTAACTAGTATCTGTTTCTGTGGATGGTGTTTCTTGGGGTGGCCTATATAAATTGTTTGTTTTTTGTTTGTATTATATTATTAATGTTGAATATATATGCATTAGTTTTTGTTTTCTTTTTGTGTATAAACGACTGCTAAAAAGCTTATTTTTGAATATATATATATATATATATTATTAGTAGTAGTCGAAGTTGAAAAAAATATATGTATATCTAGCATTCCACAAATGAACAGGATATTATACCGAATGATGCCGTGTGTGTGTGTATATATATATATATATATATATATATATATATATATATATATATATATATATATATATATACACACACATATGAGAGAGAGAGAGAGACTATATTGATTGGGTAAATGTTAACAATTTAATCCCCAACTGCCACCACCACTATCACATATTTGGAGAAATATTTGGGCAATAAATAAATGAAAATGATTTAATTTATTTCAAATTTTGGGAGTCATTAGAATTTGATGTGAACTTCAAGCATAGAAAATTTTACCAAGAGGACTGAATTCAACATTGAATGGCCCAAAAAGGGTTGATATGCCGTAAAACAAAATAACAAATACATAGAAGATCCTGCCAAGTCTGCTGCAAAGAAGGTGAGTTCCCTCTACCGGGCTGGAAAACTTTTCTCACCTGCCAGTATCCTATATCTCTACAAAGCCACAATTTACCCATGTAGGGAGTGTTGTTGCCACATCTGGGCTGGTGTACCAACTACTAGTCTCTCCCTCTTAGACAGGGTCCAAAAAGAGCCTCTAATCTAATAGTATGTGTGTATATCAAGCTCCAGCCCCTGTCCCATCGCTGCAATGTTACGTCCCTGTGCTTGTTTTACAAGTACATCAATAGAATATGCTCCAATGAACTTGCTGCACTTGTGCTCCCTCAATGTAAATACCCACAATCAGCCCGACAATCAGCAAAATCCCACCTCCTTATTGAAGAGATCTCCGGAAGGCTTTCTACACTTTTCTCGAACTGCTTAACTTTGGAATTTCCTCTCTACTCCCTGTTTCCTCGACTGTACCAACATGCAGAAATTTAAGTGCAATGTGAACAAAAATCTCGCTGCACAACTCCCCACTTAGGATGCCCCTATAAATATGGCCTCTAATTCATAGTAGCCACTTACGTCTCAGTAACAATGTGTCTTGTTTGGCGTGAATATAAGTAAAATAGAATTTTAAAAATATTTGAAGATATTAAGCAATCATAAATAAATATTGTCTCAGAGAATACAGCGGCTGAAACATTGTTACTATGACAACATCCAAGATGAGGACAGCAGTCGGAAACATGTATAGTTATTCCCATGGAAGGTGCTCGACTGAGCTCCAATCTCTGGTTCCCCCTTGTAAAACATTCACAGTAAGAACTCGTCTTCTACCACAGAGGCAAAGAACTTCTCTTTCTTCCTCTGTGTGCCTAACAACAAACAGAATTTTAATGAACAAAGTTCCTTTTCAAGAACATCTTGCGATTGCTTCCCTACAGGCTACAACATGGTCATCTTCAAATCCAATATCAACAAATACTTGCTATAAACTGTCCTCATAAGTAATCTAATAGTCTTTTTTGAACAGGCCGTGATCATCCACGCATTGTCTCCATCCGAATTCTGTGCTTAATTTTGACACTAGCCGTAATGTCAATCATGTGGTCTCGGTCACTGCTGTAGCAAAAGGATTTTCTTTCCAAACAAGATCATAACTCGAGTTTAAAACAAGCAACAATGTTTTATTTTGAATTTACAATGACACCCGGTTTCTCCAACAACAGACTTGCAAAAATGGACAAACATACCTCCCAACCGAACACAAACGGTCCTTCAGTTTAAGGGCTCCAAGGCTCATCTGTCTCTGAGACCCACGGAAACACAACATATTCCCTCTGCCAATCCTGCTGGAATATATATAGATATCGGTGTCATTTGTTTTAGACCACAAGTCTACCTACTTGAAAATCTTATTCCATTTTATCACTAGACATAAAAACTTACTGACCAGGGGCACATCCGTCGTAATAACCCAGACCTGTTAACTTAGTCGAGTTTTTCTGGTGATGTGGGAGTAAGAACCATTATCAACGAGGACTGGAAGTGCTTGAAATGCTCAATGCTCATGTAATGTAAGAAAGCAAGTAATAAGAGCAAGCAGACTCAATTCCATAGGATTATTCATTCACTTGGAAATCAACTTGTTCCTGCTATTGTGACTTTATTCCCCTGCCAAGAACACGGCTACCCTCTTAAAGATTATTCATTTACTTGGACATCATTTTTAACTTGTTACTTTTTTCAAACATACTTCCTTTTTTATAGATGTCAAGTGCAAAAGAGAATATAAAAAATCCAACATGGCGTCCAATGATTAAGGCATTGCATTAAAGTTTGCGTTTCAAGTCTTAAAAAAATAAATTAGAATTTTATTTCGGGATAAAAAATACAATTTTAGACTAATTAATAAGTTTCATCCAAAACTTACAAAAAAAAACATGACTTAATTTATTACAAATTTTTACTATATTGTAAATAAACTGCTTGTGTTTTTTTTGTGTTTTTGCAAAACATTTTTATTTATTTCAATAAATGTTCTATTAATTAATTATTTTGAATTATTGATTTTGTGTTAATTTACTTAAATGTTTCTTGAAAAATTTACGAATTATTTTTTTCGGAAATGAGAGCAACTCTTATCAAATTATTCAAAAACAAAATAAAATTCAGCTAAAACTAATGATAATGAAATGTTCATATAAAGAATAAAATTACCTAAGAAGAGGAATTTGCCTTCTTCTTGTGTTTATAAACCAAGAGATATTTCCATGCAGTATAACTGATACTAGTCATTTGATGTAGACCGGAAAGAATTAAATTATCAGAATGAATATTAAATCAGACAAATTATTTTTCAAAGAAAAATTTTCATGTTTTAAAAATTCAAAAGATTATGACAGCACCATTTTATTAAGTATTAATTTAATGTTTATTGTTTAGCCTACACAAATTACACAAAATAATACATTTGCACTAATATTTCTAATAAAGTATGATCGTTAATTAATAAATACTGAAAATTTAATTAAAATTGGTTTATATCCTGAATTTTGATGTATTTTTAAGTGAAGGGAGGGGCCAAAATACTCATAGTCTGACTGTTCAACAGATCTCGTTTGTTACTTTATTTCATGACATCATTTTCCAGCGCTCTGACCTTCTTTATGTAGGTCGTGCCAGGGGGCCCAACATCTGGGATGATCATAATTTTTATAAAATCTCAAGTAGCGCACAATCACAGCATGGAACCTTGTATCAAAGAAAACATTGTTATTTCAAACAGCCAGCCGATTTCTTGGGTGATCGCTTTTGTCTTAGCTAAATATTTCTCCCATTGCAGGCTTGTCGTCCGTAGCACACGTTTATGCATTCCAGCAGACATGCATCATTGTGCATGTTTACACTACATCATTCAGATGACAATATATCATTAACCCTTATCTTCGAGTTGATTTTAGCCTTGATAAGTGATGACTCATTAGTAATAGTAGTTTAAAAAAAGCAATCTTATCTTAAAAAAGAAAAAAGAATAAATAATGAGATCAATTTTACTACAGTTAGATGCATCGGTGTAACGATAAATTTGAAAATTAGTTAAGAAACCAGTTAACACGATGCAGGATTTTTTTTTTTTCAAATCAATGAATTATTTATTCATTTTTTTTTTTTTTTTTAAATCCAAATTTTTGCATATTTGAAAAATATTTTTTAATATTTTCAGTCTTTGTTCCATAATCAGTAACTTTTATCTACACGCTTGCAAAATGCGCATATGAATATATCTAAAAGACGCATATGAATATATCTAAAAGACGCATAGTCTCTTCTCCCAATAATAAGGTACAGATTGAGAAGCGAAAAAAGATTGCCACAAGAGAATTGGAGAAGTATTGTCCGCCTGGTTATCAGACAATCGACAATAGAATTTGTAGCCACTAAATCCAATTTATTACGTCTCTCCTGAGAGAAAGCGGACAAAAAGGTTCGGAATTGGGAAGAAAGACGCGGGCGGGAGATCTATCATGGTAATGAGTCAAAGGATGGCTCATCACTGAAACAATAATTTCCATTTTCAGTCGATAGAATTTGTCTTCAGACTAATAGAACAAAGTATCTTCCATTTTCTTCTGAAGAATTGCCATCTAATTTACATATGTGCGTTTGTATACACCATAAACACTTATGTAAATTAGATTGCAAAATAATAAGCCTCTCTACTTTTATCTATATATAAATAACTAGAAGAAGAGGTATAATGAGATTAAAACAATAAACCTACCTTATCTCAGGATGTATAGAATTAGTTTTTAATTTTAATTTTTTCACAAGTAAAGTGCAGTTTTAGAAGCACACATCCTAAATGGTAAACTTTACAAAAAAGAATAATGTGCCCATGTTACTCATCATGTTGCCTATAATATATATTCCATAATTCATAATGATTGTTTTTTTCATTTAGTATTAAATCCTCTATAGATAAATATATAATATAAACATATACATATAGCTAATTTTATATATACATACATATATATATAGAGAGAGAGAGAAATAAAGAATAATAATGTTCTATATGATAGTAATAATAATAACAGGAATTTGAGGGGTTTTTTTTGTTTTTGTTTGGTTTTTTAATTCAAAAAGAGGCTTGAGCTTGGTAGACAGCACAGGACCTATGAGGTTAAACTCTTCATCTCTCTCTTGGCCATAATGAATTGCCATCTTTAACAACGTTTCTGATACTGATTCCTGAAGCCCAAATTCCAAAACATGATGATTATTCAACATGCTTACACCAGTAAATTCTATAAGACACATGCAAACACTAAATTGGCATGGAAAACTTGCAAATTGAATGTAGTGAAGTGTGACGAACCAATAAAAATACTATTTCATAGTGAAGTGTGACGAACCAATAAAAAATACTATTTCATAGTGAAGTGTGACGAACCAATAAAAAATATTATTTCATAGTGAAGTGTGACGAACCAATAAAAAATACTATTTCATAGTGAAGTGTGACGAACCAATAAAAAATACTATTTCATAGTGAAGTGTGACGAACCAATAAAAAATACTATTTCATAGTGAAGTGTGACGAACCAATAAAAAATACTATTTCATAGTGAAGTGTGACGAACCAATAAAGAATACTATTTCATAGTGAAGTGTGACGAACCAATAAAAAATACTATTTCATAGTGAAGTGTGACGAACCAATAAAAAATACTATTTCATAGTGAAGTGTGACGAACCAATAAAAATACTATTTCATAGTGAAGTGTGATGAACCAATAAAAATACTATTTCATAGTGAAGTGTGACGAACCAATAAAAAATACTATTTCATAGTGAAGTGTGACGAACCAATAAAAAATACTATTTCATAGTGAAGTGTGACGAACCAATAAAAAATACTATTTCATAGTGAAGTGTGACGAACCAATAAAAATACTATTTCATAGTGAAGTGTGATGAACCAATAAAAATACTATTTCATAGTGAAGTGTGACGAACCAATAAAAAATACTATTTCATAGTGAAGTGTGACGAACCAATAAAAAATACTATTTCATAGTGAAGTGTGACGAACCAATAAAAAATACTATTTCATAGTGAAGTGTGACGAACCAATAAAAAATACTATTTCATAGTGAAGTGTGACGAACCAATAAAAAATACTATTTCATAGTGAAGTGTGACGAACCAATAAAAAATACTATTTCATAGTGAAGTGTGACGAACCAATAAAAATACTATTTCATAGTGAAGTGTGACGAACCAATAAAAATACTAAATAAAAATTATAACCTACCTGAACTACGGACAGAGCCTCTTATAAAGATTCCTGGACACATCTAAAAATGAGTTTTCAATATAAAAAGATTTGGTGCTTCTTGACATAGCACTTTCCAGTAAATACGCTAAATAAAATTCTAATTTTAGGAAACACATACTTGCTATGGTGATAAAAAAAACTGGTAACAGAATTTTACGGAAACAATATATTAGGTTTTTTTTTATTGGTTAAGATATTCAATTGTAAATGTTTTCATAAATTGCTAAATTTGAAATCTCAAGAAACACCCAAAGGCTTAATCATTAGCCTCTAACGACAGAAAATAGTATCCTTGCGATTACGACTCCTGATCGCCTATGAAAATTAACAAGATGGCAACTCTCAAGTCATCTACTGAATTGATGAAACCAAAGATTTGATTTTATTTGACGTAGTTGTGTTTAAGTAAAATAATATGGATCAAGGTACTGGACACCACTGACATGGATGTTGTGAACTTAGTGGTCATCACCGACATCATAGTTTCAAACATTTTTTTTTTTTTTTTGCTTTTTCTGGGATTATTTAAATGACTTTTTTCTATTGTTTATTTTCACAACATTTCGGCCGATCTAACCTCCAACCTTCTTAAAGTGCATCTTTTTAAGCTTGGGAATCTTTATGCTGAATTCAGGAATCTATACGGAATTTCAAAGTAAACTCTTTATTTAATCCATGGAGGTAGATTGTTCTCATTCAGTCAGCCATCAAGGAGTTGAGGTACCAATCATTTCTAAGTGATGGTCCTCGAGGTTGATGGTTCAATCCTCACTACTAATAACGAAGACTAAAATAAAAATTACTTAAGACTTCTACCCAGTCATGGTTGACAGAACGAGAACAATCTACCCCCGTGGATTAAATAAAGAGTTCAGTTTGAAATTCTATATATGTTCCCGAGTTTGAAAAGATGCATCTGAAGAAGGTCGAAGGTTACATCAGCAAAAAGGTGAGAATAACAACCAAGAGGAGAATAGTAGTCCAAATGATCCAAAATTCTGAAATATAATTTTATTTTTTTCAATTTTATTTTACAATAAACAAGAATAAAATTTAAGTTTTTTTTTCTTTTGCTATAAAAATAAAATAAAATATCTTTTTTCGTCAAATATTTAAAACTTAATTTTTACTTTCTTTTTTGTTTATTTCAGCCAATCCAAGCACGAGTTATCGTAAACAATCCGTTAGGGAGTGACCATGGTGTGGAATGGCCGCATCTGTTTGGTCACTACAATGGGGACATAAGACCAACGAGTGGACACTCTAAAGACAGTCCTGTCCATAGCAACCGGAATTCTGCAGCATCCACAGACAGCGGACGAGGAATAAGCACAGTGCAGTTAGATGCTACTGGACCAAATAAGGTAGGTTTATTGTTTTAATCTCATTATACCTCTTCTTCTTTGTTGTTTAGCGTGTCTTCTCCACATCAAGATTCTCCTTGGCCTTTTGGCTAAGATCAGAGTGTAGTATCTGTTCCGATGGATGCTACACTCTGTAGACCGGTACTATCTGATCTTCGGGCCTTTATTCCACCGGTTTGAGGTATTGTCCTGTGCAGTTCTAGGAGGTGCACCTGCCTAGGCTTTACCTTCACGGGGCTGCTCAGTAAATCCTAGTGCACTGGCTAACCAAAACTTGACCTTCTGTCTAGCCTCCTGGAGAGGAGGTAAATAAAAATAATTTGACCTTGTGTCTAACCTCCTCCTGGGGAGATAAATAACTTGGCCATGGTGGTACAAAGGGATTTTCTCCATTAAATTCTGGCATTTACATTGGTTTTGATATGCTATTGCTGAAATTCATCTTTGACTGAGTCGCTCCAAGACTTCTTCAGCCTGTCTTTTCCTCTTAGGCCCTCAACTGAGATGTGTATACATCTATTTATCCAACCAGACGTTTGTTCAAGAGATTCATAACACTGCAGGCAGTTGCAAAGTAAATCTGACTCCAGTCTAGGCACCTTTAACATCGATAGCAGGGAGTTAGAACTAATTCTGTCATCAAGATGCACACCAAAAATCCACCAAATCAAAGGTCTGTCATTCCTCTGTATTCTCAGAAATACAGAAGAAACTCACAAAACTTCCCTCATGCAGTCCGTACACGTGAGATCAAACTTAATTCACATTCCAACCAGCACAGATCATATCACCAAGATAACAAAATGATTCCACAACTTCCAGCTTCGTCAGACAGTTCACAGAGAATTCAGTACAAGGCCTGCCTTCAATTGAACAAGCAATACCAGCACATCTTTCGCAGAGATAGTTTTCAATAGGGATCAATCTTACTCACAGCCCACTGCACCTCTTCTGAACCCAATGACGACAATCTGTGCAGAATACAGACTTCTTGACAAAACCAGATCTACGTTACACGTCATTGCTAACCTAAGAGAACTCAATTCTTTTATAGAAGAGTATTGCTTTATGCTAAGTGGAAACTGTTATTCTGCCTATCAGAGTGCTCCACTAGCTGTATCTACCCGGCATTGCCCAGGAGTCTTTTACCTTCATTTTTATTTAGCTTTGTTTGTTTTTGTTTTGTTTTTTTACATATTTTTTTTTTTTTCAAATAGGATTTTGAAAATTATATTTATTTATTTATAACAATATCGTTTGGTCATTAACTAATTAATTCACCCAAATTGTTATAACACTATAACTAAGTGTTGTTATGGCAATGTTGTTTTACTCTTTTATTTATAAAATGATTGGATGTAAAAAGTGTCCAAAACTTTCAACCTTTTATGATTTTTGGTAATAATTTTAAAATCAGTTTAAATGACTTTCTATTCGATCTTTTTTTTTTCAACTATCAACACAAGATTAAAATTGCTGACGTGTTTATGAAGTAACCGAAAGCATTCTGGTGGATTTAATTTTTTAATTAATTTCTAAAATAGGAATTTTAAAAAGTTATGTTTGATACTTTATACTATGTAATTTTTTAATTAATTTCTAAAATAGGAATTTTAAAAAGTTATGTTTGATACTTTATACTATGTAATTTTTTAATTAATTTCTAAAATAGGAATTTTAAAAAGTTATGTTTGATACTTTACACTATGTAATTTTTTAATTAATTTCTAAAATAGGAATTTTAAAAAGTTATGTTTGATACTTTACACTATGTAATTTTTTAATTAATTTCTAAAATAGGAATTTTAAAAAGTTATGTTTGATACTTTACACTATGTAATTTTTTAATTAATTTCTAAAATAGGAATTTTAAAAAGTTATGTTTGATACTCTACACTATGTAATTTTTTATTTCAATAAATAATCGCTTAATCGTAAATAAACAAAATGTGTAAATCACAAAGAGGTGATAAATACACAGACACACGATATTGGTCACACAATTTTATAAATATGGAGGACAAAATAAGGGGGAAGCAAGAGTTACGGGGCTGCCGAAAGTAAACCTAAGGTTCGCTTTCTACTCTCCATGCCTTTGTTCAATACGGAAATTCTCTTGATGACCTTCTATAATAATGGTCGTTTACTTTTTTTTTTTTGCTTAATCATAAGCAGATGCTCTGTGTCGGTGGACGTACATGGCCAAGTACCAAAACATATCTGCACGGTTGATGTCCTATAGATTTGTGTCAATCCTCAGAACTCCACTAAAGGGCAGAAAAAGAAAAATTGATTCGGTCCAAAAGTTGAGATGAGGGGGCTGTTTTGGTTGGGTGGTTTAAGAAAGAATGCTCCCCACCCCCAATCCCATATCTCCTATCCGCCCTGCTGTCATCGTCCACTTAACAACCACAGATCGATTGATCGATCCAATCCGAAAAAGAAGAGGTCTCAGTCTATTCCTCACAAAAACCAGAGGTTTGAAATCAAACGTATTTTGTGATGGACAAGATCAGAGTGGTGGTCAGAGGGGCTCAGCGAAGCTTACCTTCTCCTTCTTCTGCTCTTCACCGACCTCCCCTGCTTTACCCAAAGAAAGACTTATGCTTCTAATATATTTTCAGCCTGATTGACAATCGGTTGAATGAACACATGTTGTTTCCGAAGATATTTGCAGATAATTTCTTTTTTTCCTCTTCCCCTGTCCTGACTGACCTGGTGCCAAATTACGCCTGGCTTTCTGCCAACCATTTTTCTTTAACTTGGCATCTTCATTTCAGGAAGAAAATACAAAGGTGGCAAACCTCCGAGCAAACAGCAGTTTTGCATGTACAACATTGTTCTAGGTTAATTTATCTTATTTAGAGTGTACTGCAGAACGGCTTTCGGTAATGTGTCTGTATTTCTTTCACCCGCCAGAGATGATGGCACCAGGAAAAAGATATGCATTTTGCAGTTGAAATTTGTTATCTATTCTTTGTGTTATTATCTCTGTCAAGGAGGCTGCTATTTTTTTGGTTGAGTGTGATTGTAAAAATTAGGAGTTGATGGAGTAAGTTCACTAAACTTCTGCCATTACTAACCAGCAGAGCGTTATCACTGTCGACTAAGGGAAGAGTCGATTTGGCATGTGTATGCAATGTGATGATGAATGGAAGTGAAACCTGGCTGTGAGGATTGAGGACATGCGTTGCATGGAGAGATGATACAATATGAGAATGATACAATGAGTGTGTAATGTGAGTCTTAAAGACAGGCTTAGATGTGATCACTTCAGAGAAAGATTAAATCTGGTCCGTATAGGAAGATGTGTGCAGAACATGCGACTTCGATGGTATGGTCACGTTGAAAGAATGGATAAGAATTCTTGGGTTAGTAGATGTAGAACAGTTGAGGTAGCAGGTTCGGTTCACTGGAGAAGGTCAAATAAAACATGGGAGGAAGTGATAAAAATGGACCTGAGGGAAAGAGGGGTAAATAAAGACCTGACTAGTGATAGGTTAATTGGAAATCAATTTTTAAAAACCGTTCAACACATGCCAGCATGTAAAACGGACATTAAACCGAATATGGTGATGATGATGATGATGATGATGATTTTTTGTTAGTGTACAGTGTAGAATCCACATCGCTTGAACAAACTGGGTCAAAGTATCGGTCATGGTCTAACATAGTACTGATTAAATTTGGGGATATCTAGGTCAAAGGTCATGGTGAAAGTTAAACTTTCAGCAATAACTACGGGCATGTTCATCGTAGGGACTCCCTACTTGGCCCATATTGTAGCCAATGAAGTCCCGCATTTTATATGACTTTGTAAAAGTTCGATCAAGATCGAAATTTTGACACAATTTCAAATTCGGATTTCTTCTAATTTAATGCATGGATCTGATGCTTTTTGATAACAATAACCACCATGCAAAATTTCAGTCTGATTAGAAAAATAGTTTTTGAGTTATCAACATTTCCATGGCATAACTTTGGGAATACTTCATTCAATATGGAGAAGTAAGGCCTAGATAAGACGTTGGTCCATCTTTACGTTGTTAGGCATAGATATGCAATCTCACAACTGACTCGTGTTTTTGTTCGGACTACTATTCTCATCTTGATTTTTATTTTAACGTTTCGACTGATGTATACTCAGACTTTCTTCACGTACATCTTTTCGAAGTTGGAAATTTTTAATCCGAATTCTGGAACTTATACTGAATTTCAAACTGAATCGTTTATTCAATCACCGGGGCTAGATTATTCTTGTTCCGTCAGCCATGACCAGGTGGAAGTGTTAATTAAGTATTATGTTATTCTTAGTTATTATCAGCTGTGATGTGGATTGAACCACCAACCTCCAGAAGACTGTCATGGACATGTGGCGCAGCGGATAAAGGCGTTGATTAACAATCAGTTTTAAGTGACATTACTGGCTGAATAAAACCAATCTACAACCGTGGATAAAACAAGGAATTTTGTTTGAAATTCCCAAGTTCAAAAAGGGGTATCGGCACCTCAAGAAGGTCGGAGGTTATGTCGGCCAAAACGGTGTGAATATAATAACCAGGATGAGAACAGTAGTGCGAATAATCCAAATTATCAATCTTCATATCAAAAATTCCGAAACATGGTTAAATATTAGTTAAGTACTTTGTATAAATGCAAAATAGTGAAATTGTTTGCAAAACACACACACATTCGTAAAAGGATAGAGCACTCTCGGCTGCTGAAAAAATTCTTAATATAAGTATCTAGATCTCAATTACTGTAGTAAGCTTAGTGCTGATAGTATAACATTTATGACGTCTGTCTGTTGTGTAGACAGTAGGGTTTCAATCTCAGGTTGAAGTACTTGCTTATCTAGCCACACTGAAGAGCTGTGATACATCAAAACAATCTGTCTGTGGACGATTACCCATGCCCTCTCACCTTCATGGGTTGAGCACTTTGAAAAAGGAGTTCGCCGGTGGCTATTAGCGATAATGCATAGCTCTTCATAAAAGAATAGAGCACTCTGGCTGTTAAAAGAATTAATATATAATGCTCATCCCGACCGTAAGGGAAATTATAACACTTTTTTTTAATTATTATTCTTTTACATTCACGCTACTGGTTAGCGAGAACTCTAATTGCGAAGAGTAATGCTTTATGCTAAGTGGAAACCTTATTTCTTATTTTGATCAATCTTTTATCCAATTTTTGCATGCTTGCAAATGAGTAATTTGACTTCTTTTTTTTTTTTTTTTTTTTTTAATGAATAAAAACTTTCCAAAATTCTTCTTGACATGCATGCTGACACTTTCGACTCTCATGGGAGACGTCTTCAGATGTGAAATACGTGATTGGTTATTCGCAAAAATGGCGAAGACAACTCACGAGGTTCGAAGGTGTTAGTATGCATGTCAAGAATCATTTTGGAAAGTTTTTGGTCACTTTCAGAAAAAAGAAGCATCAAATTTTTCACACGCACATAAAAAACTGGTTAAAAAAAAAATCGTCCGAGACTATCGATCGCATTTA
This sequence comes from Sepiola atlantica, assembly GCA_963556195.1. Lineage (NCBI taxonomy): Eukaryota > Metazoa > Mollusca > Cephalopoda > Sepiida > Sepiolidae > Sepiola > Sepiola atlantica. Next base: position 125,501,502 of record OY744519.1, on the reverse strand, counting down.
ATGAAAGAACAATGCTTATATACACAAAGTTCATATATATAACCGGGATATGAAGTCTCCGGGGTTTTTTTTTTTGGTTTTTTTTTACAAAAAGAGATATTCCGAAACATGGTTAAATATTATTGGCAATAAACTAATGTACTTTGCTGTAATTTAATTTTTAATACTTAATTTAAAAAAATTTTTTTTTTTTTTAATTTAATCCAGAAAAAGCGGATTTCCGCTTAAATCGCTAGAGCCTCCCACGGATATTTTTTTTTCAATAAGAAAAGGCTGATTTCTGTGAAATCGCCAGAGCCTTACCTCCTCATTTTATTTGTATCTATTTAGCTGAATTTTATTTCTTTTTCTCATTCTTCCTCTCTCTCCTTTTATCTTTCGTTCTCTTTTCCTGTTTTATCTCTTTTCATGTCTTGCCTTCCTTTTCTCTCTTATGAGAGTTCTCTCTGAAAACTGAAATGTTAATTTTGCCATAAAGGCTAAGATTTCAAACGATTCATGAAAGGAGTAGAGGAGTTAGATAACTTTTATTCCATCAAAGAATGACTTCCTGTCTCTTTTCCCCCCACATGCGCACTCAGTGTCTTTCTATTAATTTTTACTTTCTTGTTTACCAAAATAGATATTTCACTAATTAAAAATTTTTTAAATTATTTTAAATGTGCTTTCGCTACTTATCACTAGAAGACCATCCAAGTTATTTTCAGTTTTTTTTTTTGCGCTGCTCTCTCTTCACATCCCCCTCCCCCCGGTTGAATTATGTTGGCCGAATTTTTGTAGTTGAACCTAAATAGCATTTAAGCTGACTAGCTAATTTTCATTTGTTATTGTTGTATCATGTGATTGGCAATAAACTAACGTACTTTGCTGCAATTTATTTTAATATGTAATCTTGTTCAGTAGTTTGCTAATATGGAGACATTCTTAAATAAACGGCTAGAAAAATCAGCTAATAGGAATATTCCTTATTCTTTTAGAACATAGAAATATTTGCAAAACAAATTTGAACGTAATGGATCCCGGGCAGTGCCGGGTCAGTACAACTAATATATATATATATATATATATATATATATATATATATATATATATATATACATTAACAATTTTCATGAAAATAGCTGTTGAGGATAAACTCTCATCAGTTGTTTAAATATCCCAAACGATAAATGTATCAATAAACTTCTGACTATTATGTCCAGCTCCTGGTCTTTTTGTGACAGAAAAGTTTAGAACAGATAGAAGGGTCGTCTTAAACCAGTTTTGTGCTGACAGCTTGTTAGTCTTGGATGACTGTCTGTTTAGGTGAAGGATCACTTTGATTTAAAACCTGTGATAAATGGATCTCTGGAAACCCATCTCAGAGAAGGAAATTATTATGTAAAACCTGTAGCCAAAGTGATTGATTACTGGTCATCTTGCCTTGGCATGTCATAGGGTTATGATCATGGAGTTTCAGAGAGTGATACTCGTGTTGTACAAGTGTTTGTAACTATAATCCAATGATGTACAGATGTCTCTCTGCAATCTCATCTGTCACCCAAGCATACTAAAAGTCCTATGGTGATAAAGGAGTGGCATAGTGTGCAGACATAACGTGTTGGAAGCACACAGTTATAATTCTGCACATAGTTTGCATGAATCTTACCATAGCATAACTGTTGCATTTTCATTTTGTACTTTTTCAAACTGAACCCTTTATTTAATCCACAGGGATAGCTTATTCTCGTTCTGTCAGCCATGATCTGGTGTTCTTTTCAGTTATCACCTATAGTTAATATTGAACTTCCAACCACCAGAAAACTGAACTGATTGTTAACCAACGCTCTTAACCATTACACCATGGACCTCAAGTTCGACCAGAAGGTTCCAAAGTTAAAAAAGATGCACCTGTGAAGAAGGTCGAACGTTACATTGGTCGAAACGTTTTGAAAATAGCAAGCAAGATGAGAATAGTAGTCCAAATAATACAAATTATCAATCCTCAACTAAAAAATTCCCAAACAAAATATTGCATAGTTTCTATACGTAAAGTGTTTGACCTCAGGTAAATTCATATTAATCAACAGGGTACAAATTTTTGACCAGCTCGATTCTATTGTTGGCATAGAAGTTATCCTAAGAACAAATTGGTTAGACTGGTACGGTCAAATAAAATATAATCGACTTTATTGGCAAAAAAAAATAGCAAAGTGCAACAAGCCATGTAAATGGACAGTTAGAAGATATGTACATCTAAACAGCATCTGAATATTTTGTCTAAGGCGACCTCAATCCTGGATACAATCGACATCATTACAACCTCTGGTGGGTTGCTCTACAAAGCATAAACATAGACAGAAAATGCTGCCCCTCCAATGAGACAAAAGTAACCATGGTACATCCTCCACTTGGTTCCGTGGAGACCACGACCTGGCTCTGGGGTGATAAACTGTTGCAGAAACATGTATGTCTTAAATCGCAGGAAGGTTGGCCGGCCAAGGGAAATGTGGAAGCAAGTGATTAAACAAAGTGGAATTTGGAGACAGCTGAACTGGAGAATGAGCTTGTGTAATATCAGAAAACGTCTGACCCCTGAACAAGGAAAAAGTGACATTAAATGAATAGAAGAAGAAGAAGAAGAAGAAAGGTTCCCCAGTTTTTTCTAGAATCAGATATTTACAGGAGGGGGACCACGTGAAGGTTGCCAATATCTATAGTGAAAATGGTGTTATTGAACTGACAGGGTTTGAACTTGGCATGCCTGGATCGTCGATCGATTTCGGTATCCACTTCACCGCACCACCACCCAGTGCTTGACCTGAAACTCTCACATGTTTTTCCAACTTTCTAACCTCTGGACAAAATGGACTGTTATACATTTCACATATACTGTGCAGCTTTTTTTTGTAACTCGAGATATCTAACGTTTCCTGTATTATAATCTCAGGCCAAGGAATGGAACACCCAAACATAATTAACTTGCGTCGTTAACCTTTCTTCCTAAGGCCACTCATTCTACTTACTCCTCATGGGAATTGGGTTATTAACTCTGTTGGTGTTGTTTATATATCAAGCGAATTATTATATCGATCAAGATAGTTTGTGGGATTGCAATCATAATTACTTTTTAATGAAAAAAAAAATCGTCCGTCAATGTTATCTATTATGAAAAAGTTATGGTGGTTTACGAATTTGTCTGTTCGTACGCAAATAAAAACATGTGATTGACAAAATAGCAAGAAGCCGTTCGCTAAGATGTTTGACTTAGTTTTTTTGACACTTGCCATATCTGAGTTTGAATCACATGTAAGTCTTAACGATTTTTTAAAACAAGGTACGTGTTTCATAAATCTAAAGAAATTAACATAATATTACATAATGTTGACATAATAATACCATAAAAAAACATTACATTCTTTTTAATAACTAAGTGACTTTTTTTTTTTACTTTTTATTTCTGATTTTCGATAATCTGCAAAAAAAAGTAAACATAAAAGATATTTGCTATTAATTCAAAGTGAATTATTATTTCTTCACAATTTCTAATGTTTTTTTGCCAATAAAAATATGTAAATACATTTAAATGAACATAGAAATTCATCATAGTTACTTACTCTCTCATGCAAACATTAAGTAGCGTATATTTTTCCTATGAAATTTCACAATCATTAAAGGAGTTAGGTCCCTTTTTTTTAACTTTCACAAATAATGTTTACTATAAAGATGGAAATTGACATACCCAGGTACTAACACCACTCTTAATAAAATTAACAACTTCACATATATTTGTGTGTGTGTGTCTTATTTCTGGCTTCGCAATTTTACAATAGTACCTTCCTGGGGATTTAAACTTAAAAAAAACTGATCATTTTTTTTTACCTAATTTTCTTCTAATCTATAAAATAAAAATAAATCAATCTAAAATAATTTTAGCTAATCTATAAAATCAAAATAAAAGATTATAATCTAATTTTTAAAATTATGTCGGTCACATTTTAAAAGTTGAACCTCAATAGCATTTAAGCTGACAAATCAAACTTTGATTCTGACAAGCCCATTTTAATCTGTTATTGTTGTACCATGTTATTGGCAATAAACTAAAATACTTTGCTACAATTTATTTTTAAAAAATACCTAATCAGATTCAGCAATTTGATAATATGGAGGTATTTTTAAATAAATACCAAAAAAAAATTCAGCTTAAAGGGTTACTCTTACAAAAAATGTTAATCGCAATGGATCCCAATCAATGCCAGATCGGTACAGCTCATGAGATATAATAATCATAAGAGATAATGAGCCAAGTAGTTAATGGTGACATACGAAAGTTCGAATCCTGTGCAAGTCTCATTTTTTCTTTGTGACTTTTCAGTGTTTATTCCAGCACAGTGGGTTCAATATAACCGTTTATTTAAAGGTATTTCTCATTAAATTTTTCTTGGAGTTCATACATTAGATCCATTGCTCTATCTGCTTCTTCCAAAGTCGGTTCTCTCTATCGCTCCAAACACTTTCACACATGTGTTTTTTATCAATCGAATATGAACATTTTAAACAGAAAAATATTTAAATGATGGACACAATATATCAAGAAATTTATATTATATATATAATATATATACATATATGGATATTTTCTTGTAATTTTTGTTTTGTTTTTGATGGAATTTGTAATTTGGGGGGGGGGGGGGGATATGTGCAAATTTGTGTTTTTGTTCTGCACTTTCGAAATTTTATTCTGGTGATAGCGAGTGAAAGAAAATTTGATTCATTGTATAACTTAAAATAAACACTGCCTTGAAAAAGCTGAAAACAAATATACGTTTGTGTATGGTCTTTAATTTGGAACTTTATTTGAAAAATGATTCAAATCATCAAAATACATATATATATATATATATATATATATATATATATATATATATATATATATATATATATATATATATATTCAAAGTATAGTCATCCACAGACATGTTTCGTGATTTCAAGACTCATCAGTGTGGCTAGGCACAGCTAGCACACAAATCCTGAGGTTTGAACTCCACACATTAATCACTATGTATAATGACAGCCAGACACTCTTCGCCCTGAGCTAACTTGCCTGCTGATAATCTGGAAGATATATGCATCGATTATAAACAATTTTTTTTATTCATTTGTTTACTTTATTAACGATGTTGATACATGAGAGGATTCGATTCTTTTTATGGAAGAATCTTCATTTCCTCCATCAGGGGAGCGTATATATTTAAAATATAGTCATCCACAGACACATGTTTCGTCTTTTCACAACTCATCAGTGCAGCTTGACACAGCTGGTGTACCAACCCCGAGATTCGAACGCCAGACATTAGTCACTATCTATAATGACATATATATTGTAACAAAGGCAAGCATGAAGGCAGTCGTGTGCACACGACGATCCCATTTTCAAGTTTCTAATTATGTTCTTTTTGAAATATAATAAAAGTTATATTTTTATATAAAAAATAAAAATGGTTTGTTCCATTATTACAGAAAGCCTTCTATTGCAGCAAGCAGATAATTAATTCTCTGCAGAGAATTACTGACGCCGATTAACGCAGCAGGCCAGCCGACGAAATACCCAGCTGGATATGAACCCTTTATGTCAAAAGGGGATGCGCCTATCGTTGCCCCTCTAGGAGCTTGGTACCGAGCCAGGACTATAAGATTCCTTCCAAGGACATCTCCACGGTGCGGATCACCAAGTCACACTCCCCGATGATTGCTCACTGGCGATAATGACGACCACATTTCGTCCCATTCCAAAGATCACCCTCCGGCAATCGATCTTGTTACAATATGTGTATGTGTGTTGTTGAACATGATATTCATTCTGTGTCTTTTAGATCTGTTGCTAAATCTTAACAAAATCAAAGTCAGTTTCAGATAAATAAAAACGTTTCCAAAATTCATGATTTTTCTTGATTTTTCAAGCTTTCGACTAACATTTAGGCAGTGATTGCAAAACAGATGGATATGACGTCACACAATCTCCTCCAATTAAAATTTCTTTTTCTATTCAACATTTCAAAGATTTCTTCCCATTTGTCCCACCCACATTTAATCGGACTATTTTGTTTGTTTTTGTATTTTATTGTGTTTTGCTTCCAATTAATCGTGACTGATCACATTCACTGTTTTGTCTTTGTTGCAGAACAACCACAATTTTGTCAACATCCAAATAAAAACCCAACATCGTTTGTCTGGACAAAGCTACGAGTCGGGAGTGTCATCGCGCCAAAGTTACCACAGCACGTCCAGTTCCAGCTTAGGCAGCCTTGACCAGCTTGAAGAGAGTGGTTATTCAAGTCAAACAAACGTGGCGGACTTATTCAAAGCTGGACTCCCAGTAAGTATCAATATTCTTCAACTAGGAATGGGTGAAATGGGATGGGGGACAAACTTGCTATTACGGACAACTATTATGTCGTTAAAGTATATTTTACACTCAAAAGGCTGCAGCGTAACAAAAGAGCCATGATTAGATGGATCTGCCATGTCAAACTGGAAGATGACACCACCTCGAGACTCTTCTCTTTAAGTTTGGAATGAAAGAAATATATGATGTCCTGAAGCTGAGCAGGATGAGATGGCTTGGCCATGTCGGGCAAAGCTCCAGCTGGATCTCCCATGTCAGAGACATGTCCATCGCATCGAGTCGGCAGGCTGGAAGATCAAAGCTCTCTTGGGATGAGCTGTGTAAACGCGACCTTGCTAGTTTGAATAATGATTCTAGATGAAAGGTTTATTTATTATTTTAATCTTCATAAGAGGACATAAAACTGACAGGTATTATTCTAGTCGATATATATATATATAAGAAAATGGGTCGTTCATTCAAAAGCATTGGTGGGTCAGTATTATAAAATTGAAAATAGAAGCCTTTATCAATGCAAGATTTTTTTTTTTTTTTTTTTTTTATTACTTAAATCTTATTAATTTCGGAATAAGATTCCATTATCAGAGTTGACCAGTATTGTGTCATTTTTTTCAAAAAACAACAATAAACAAATTTTTTTTTTGTTTCTTTATATAATGAACCGCCAACAACATCACCGCGGATACACCCATAACAAGGACATTATATCAAAAAAAAAAAAAAAAGTTTGTTTTATTTTTGTTTTTGTTTTTTGAAAAAATGACACAATACTGGACAACTGTAATGATGAAATATTATTCCGAAATTAATAAGATTAAAGTAAAAAAAATAATAAATTAATCTTGCATTGATAAAGGCTTCTATTTTCAATTTTATAATATACATATATATATATATATATATATATATATATATTTACTATTTTATGTATATACAGATATATTATAAGGTTATATAATATATTGTGTATATATATTTTCAGTATTTACTTCAACACTGCTCAATACATGAGTAGAGCTTAGTAGTAGTATGAAAATATATCTATGGCAAGTAAGCTACAAAGAGGCATCCATGTTTCATTCCCACAGGAAATCATCAGGCTAAATTTGCAGACTTGTTGTTTGTGATTGCTTTTCTATCTAATTAGTGTTTAATCAAGCTAAACTAACCAATCGAATTTGTTGGTATTATTACTTTCTTTTACCCTGATGATTTCCTGCTAGGAATGAAACATGGACGCCTCTGTGTAACTTACTTGCCATAGTTATTTTTTCATACTATTATATATATATATATATATATATATATATATATATATATATATATATATATATATGTGTGTGTGTGCATACATATTACAGAGCAGTAGGAGGGAAACGATCTGAAAGCAAATCCATTTTCCTGTCTCCGCCATTTCACTGCAATCCAGCGCCCCCATCCACCTACCCAGCAACACTACTTTACCACCCACTCATCTCTTGTTTTGACGTTTAGTTACTTTATCAATTGATTTAGGAAAAAGGTGAAATATTGATCTTTGCTCTCAGCCTGAAGTGGGGATGGGGCGCGTGGTGGACGAGGGTCGGGACGACGGTGGCCAACTGGTTTCCATTTGTTCTTCAGGCTGCGATAATTTTTGTTTCTTTTTTTTTTTTTTGTGTGCGTTTCTCTTCCTGTTCAAATGTACGCTGCACATCTGATGACTGTCTGGAACTTTTTATAAATTGCACTTTAGAGCAACCACTGAGAAGGTGTACCAGTTTTCTGTGATGCATGTATCATTACAGTAGAGAATTTGGACGATAAGAATCAGAGTGTAGCATCTGTCTAATTCCAAGTTCTTCTCAGCGGGAATAGATTCACACTTTCTGACCCGAGTTAATTTTAACGAGACTATCAGTTTCCTTGTGAAACTTTACTCATATTTGTCCTCACACAGATCTTCTAACTGCTACAATAGTCGTTTCTATGACGAAAAAAAAACTTGCTCTTTTTTATATATATATACTAGCTGTATTGACCCGGCGTTGCCTGGGATCCACTACGTTAAATTTATAAAATCATAGCCACATCTTTTTTCGTTATGTTCAGTATCTAAGCTAAAAAGCAAATAAGAAATGCTAACTCTTATTAAAAGAATAAGAGCTATTCCCCTGAGATGTTTATTTAAGAATGTCTTCATATTAGCAAACTTCCGAACTAGATTAAGTATTTTTTAAATAAATTTTTTTTTTTTACTTTAACCTTATTATTCATTCCCCGCAAAAAATAAGTATGTTAGTCAATTGCCAATAACATGGTACACCAATAACAAATGAAAATTGGCCCATTAGAATCAAAGTTAAATTTGTCAGCTTAAATGCTATTTAGGTCCAACTTTTAAAATCCAGCCAATATATATATATATATATATATGGATATATTGGCTGGATTTTAAAAGTTGAACCTATATATATATATAATTCCCCGTTCTTTTGAGCTGGAATAGATTTACACTTTCTGACTGCAGTTAATTTTAATAAGAGTATTAGTTTCTTCATAAAATTTTACCCATATTGGTTCTTATTGAGATTCTCTAGCTGCTACTATGATGGTTTCTATAATGGACAAACAAACTTTCTCTTTTTCTTACACATAAAGTAAAGACATTTTCTACCCGTATGTTTATGCTTAATAGCTTTCTTAACAAAAAGTTCCTTATTAAATCTGTTTCATCAACCAAATATTGGTCTGTGTTGTAAGAAAAAGTAAAAATTGTATTTCTAATCGATATTTTATTTCTGATTAGTCATAAATAAAGGAAGGCGGAGGATTTTTTACCCTCACATTCAGTAGTCTTAACACTGCCATCCATAACACTGGCAGCAAATTTAATAACATATTTTTTTCAATATTCACCGGCTAATCCATATCTGACTGTAAAGAGAAAGGGGAGGGGAGAAAGTAAATCGGTTAGCATGTTGTACTTACAGAGTTGTAAGTTTGAATCTCATTCGGGGAAAAGTATTTAATATTTTTGATTAGTCATAAACAAAGGAGTCCTCCCACTATCACCCATAACAAATTTAATAACAGACAATTTTCTTGTATTCACCGACTGACCCACATTTGACGAGAGAGAGAGCGAGAGCGAGCGAGCTAGCTCTAGCCGAAGCCCAAACAGCAGTCACCGCTTTTTCTGGTTTATATAGTTAAATGTTGCCATTTCCTAATAGCCTTGGTCGCTCAATCGGTTTGCGTGCAATACTTACAAAACAAAGGTTGTGAGTTCAAACCTCACTCAGAGCATAATTATTTTTACTCTGATTTTACATCAAAATGAACTTAAACATTTCAAATTACAATATTAAGCTGATTATTTAGTTTTACTTTTATTTTTTCTATAATCTATTGAAATTGGGATCCCAAGCGACACCAGGTAGTCCTGCTAGTATATATATTTACACTTTCCCGGGTGTTATTTAATTTCAACATAAATTTATTTTTATCTCACCTTCACTATTATGTTACACAAAGATTCAATTTAAATGTCATATTATTTCGTTTCGGAATTCTCTGAAATGCAATTTTACTTTTTTTGCTGTTTTCTTACGACATCTGATATATGGATCCTCGTGTCACCAAATTATGTCAAAGGTCAATTTTAATGATGCCATTAGATCCCTTGTAAAATTATACTCCTACTTATTTGTCCTAAAAGTAACTGCTACAAGATTTATTTCTAAATAAAGAAACTTCCATTTATATCTCATTATAATGGAGATTATGTGTCTGTAATAGAAATGTTGTCACTACCTAAGTCACCATCACCTTAACTTTAACGGTGTTCATAATCGAGTCATCATTTCACTAAAGATATATTTAGATTCCCTTGTTATCAGAAATTAATCTTCAGCGGTCAGTCTGTCTCTTTTGAAGTTATTGACGAAAAAAGAACATTTTATGGGTAAAAAACAACAATATCATAATTATAAAAATATATAGTAATTATGAAAACGTGATATATACCAATAATGTTTCAAATATGTCTAAAGAACAGGAAATCCAAGAATTGCTGTTATTATTTCTTTTAGGGTTTGAAAATTATCGGGTCGCCCATTTATGGCTGGTTATAGAGTTTGGATTGTTATGAAATTGGATTTAAATAAAATGTTATATTTTATTATATATGATGTTATAAATCGTAAATATTATATATGATGTTATAAATCGTAAATATTATATATGATGTTATAAATCGTAAATATTATATATGATGTTATAAATCGTAAATATTATATATGATGTTATAAATCGTAAATATCATGTTATAAATCGTAATTATCATATATGATGTTATAAATCGTAAATATTATATATGATGTCATAAATCGTAAATATTATATATGATGTCATAAATCGTAATTATCATATATGATGTTATAAATCGTAAATATCATATATGATGTTATAAATCGTAAATATATATGATGTTATAAATCGTAAATATCATATATGATGTTATAAATCATAAATATCATATATGATGTTATAAATCGTAATTATCATGTATGATGTTATAAATCGTAATTATTATATATGATGTTATAAATCGTAAATATTATATATGATGTTATAAATCATAAATATTATATATGATGTTATAAATCATAAATATTATATATGATGTTATAAATCGTAAATATTATATATGATGTTATAAATCGTAAATATTATATATGATGTTATGAATCGTAAATATTATATATGATGTTATAAATAGTAAATATTATATATGATGTTATAAATCGTAAATATTATATATGATGTTATAAATCGTAAATATTATATATGATGTTATAAATCGTAAATATCATATATGATGTTATAAATCGTAAATATCACATATGATGTTATAAATCGTAAATATTATATATGATGTTATAAATCGTAAATATTATATATGATGTTATGAATCGTAAATATTATATATGATGTTATAAATCGTAAATATCATATATGATGTTATAAATCGTAAATATATATGATGTTATAAATCGTAATTATTATATATGATGTTATAAATCGTAAATATCACATATGATGTTATAAATCGTAAATATCACATATGATGTTATAAATTGTTAATATCACATATGATGTTATAAATTGTTAATATCACATATGATGTTATAAATCGTAAATATATATGATGTTATAAATCGTAAATATATATGATGTTATAAATCGTAAATATTATATATGATGTTATAAATCGTAAATATCATATATGATGTTATAAATCGTAAATATCATATATGATGTTATAAATCGTAAATATATATGATGTTATAAATCGTAATTATTATATATGATGTTATAAATCGTAATTATTATATATGATGTTATAAATCGTAAATATATATGATGTTATAAATCGTAAATATATATGATGTTATAAATCGTAAATATCACATATGATGTTATAAATTGTTAATATCACATATGATGTTATAAATCGTAAATATATGATGTTATAAATCGTAAATATATATGATGTTATAAATCGTAAATATATATGATGTTATAAATCGTAAATATTATATATGATGTTATAAATCGTAAATATCATATATGATGTTATAAATCGTAAATATCATATATGATGTTATAAATCGTAAATATATATGATGCTATAAATCGTAATTATATATGATGTTATAAATCGTAATTATTATATATGATGTTATAAATCGTAATTAATATATATGATGTTATAAATCGTAATTATTATATATGATGTTATAAATCGTAAATATCATATATGATGTTATAAATCGTAAATATATATGATGTTATAAATCGTAAATATATATGATGTTATAAATCGTAAATATATATGATGTTATAAATCTTAAATATTATATATGATGTTATAAATCGTAATTATTATATATGTTATAAATCGCAAATATTATATATGATGTTATAAATCGTAAATATCATATATGATCTTATAAATCGTAATTATCATATATGATGTTATAAATCATAAATATCATATATGATGTTATAAATCGTAATTATCATGTATGATGTTATAAATAGTAAATATATATGATGTTATAAATCGTAAATATATATGATGTTATAAATCTTAAATATTATATATGATGTTATAAATCGTAATTATTTATGTTATAAATCGTAATTATTATATATGTTATAAATCGTAATTATTATATATGTTATAAATCGCAAATATTATATATGTTATAAATCGCAAATATTATATATGATGTTGTAAATCGTAATCATCATGTATGATGTTATAAATCGTAATTATCATTTATGATGTTATAAATCGTAAATATCATTTATGATGTTATAAATCGTTCAACATTAAGCTCTGTTACGGAAATATTGATCTAATTCATATAGTTGATCCTAAAGACATCATTTAACTCAAAAAATAAATCCAGACTCAGAAATTAGTCTTCAGAAGTCAGTCTGTCTTATTTGGAGTCATCAACAAAAAAAAAAGATTTTAAAATTTATTTATATATATTTATATATATCAGGTTTGAAAGAAAGTAATGTCGTTTTTGTCCAATACATTTATTTCATCTGAAACATTCACATTAGGGCATTTTTAATCTTTACAATAATTTCCCTCATTTTCTATGACTTCTGTCCAACGATCAACTAGCTTCTTGATGCCTTCTTCAAAAAAATTCTCTGATTTTTTAGAGAAAAACAAATTGAGGTCATTTTTGAGTTGGTCGTCATTTTCATAAATTTTATTGTTTAAGTGATGCTGCAACGACCGGAAAAGATGGTAGTCGGATGGAGCAATGGCAGGTGAATACGGCGGATGAGGCAAAACTTTTCAATTGAAAGTCATGACCTTTTCCTGAGTGAGTTTAGCTGTGTGAGGTTTTGCATTATCATGCTGAAGCACTACACCCTTCCTATTGAGTAATGCTGGTCGTTTTTTGATAGAGCAATTCTTAGATCATCCAGCTGCGAACAATATTTTACTGCTGTGATTGTTTGATTAGGCTCTAGTAACTCATAATTAATCAGTCCTCTCATGTCCCACCATAAAGAGAGCATACCCCTCTTTGGGTGTAGTCCTTGTTTTGGAACAGGCTGTGGATTTTGGTTTCAGTCTAACCATTGTCTTTTACGTTGAGTATTCTTGTAAAGAACCCATTTTTCATCTCCGGTCACAATTCTTTGCAAAAATGGTTCTCGATGATTCCTGGAAAGCAAAGATGCACAAACAGTCAATCTTTGATTTCGTTGAGCTTCGGTCAAATCGTGGGGAACCTAGAGTCCAAGTTTTGACACTTTTCCTAACTCGTGAAGGCATGAAATAATTGTGGTATGGGTTGTATTGAATTGTTGAGCTAATTCTCTGCTAGTTAACTTTGAATTGGCCTCCACAGCATCTTTAGTGGCGTCTTTATCATTTGATTTTGGCCTTCCTGAACGTCACCGATCTGATAGGTTAAAGTCTCCAGAAGAAAATTTTGCAAACCACCGTTGACATTTTCGATCATTCAGAACATTAATCCCATGGACAGTTCCAATATTCTTTGTAGCTTCTGCAGCTGAGTTTCCTTTTTTGAATTCATCGAGCATGCAATGTCTCAGATACTCCTCACTAATATCCATTTTTTGACGGCTGAAACCGTTAAATTTAATATTTTCCAACTAATTACTATATCTGAAAGGCAAAGCAAGATATTAAGACACCAATTCCCCCAAAAATCTAGAACTGTGTACAACTTAGGAGGCTGCAAAGTGATGAAGTAAAAAATATGACATTACTTTCTTTCCAACCTGATATATATACTTTCATTTTTTTGTAATAAATGATGAATCTTATTTTCAGTTTGAGTTATCGACAAAAAAAAAAAATATTTAAAAAAAATTATATATATATATATATATATATATATATATATATATATATTATATTATATTCATCTACAGACACACTATTTTGTGGTTTTACAACCTTTCAGTATAACTAGATTACCGGGATTGAACCTACTACCATCTAGTTGATAGTCAGCGATTTTAACCATTCGGCCGTCAGGCACCGTTAGCAAGTGAAATATCAATGCTTATATAAACACTGTCAACTATATAAATATATATTATTATTATTATTATTATTATTACTATTATACTTAATGCTAATTTATCAAAGTTTGTTTCAATAATGCAAAATATATACTAAAATATACTTTAGTTCTGAGATTGAGTTAGTTTGAAAACATATTCGGGTTTACTCGTTCTAATTAACCGTAATTTATAATTAACTGAACAAGTCAACCATTTCTCTCTTAGCTCTCACCCCATCTCACTTTATGTTCATCTAACCATTCTCGAATATTCCCTAATGTCTCTGTGAGTATTTAGAGAAAGAGTGATTCTCTTTTATCAGTGCTGCTATTTAATTTACCTACATGTTTTTTAACACCACAAACACGTATGTAAATTAGATGGCAAAATAATAATCTCTTTATTTCTATATAAGAATAATAAAGAATAATAATACTTCTGTATGATAAGAATAAGAATAATAGTATAAAAATAAAGAGACTTATTATTTTTACGTATGCAAGAAGAATTTCTTAAAATATGTCACAGTTTATAATCAAAGTAGAATAAATAGTGATGGTGGTTGTGATTTAGCAGGTCAGGGGTATATCTAATGTCTAGGATATATATATATATATATTTGTTTCATTTAACTTCAGTCGAAGTTTTCAGAAAAAAGGGCCTCTACCTTGGGCTAACACTCGATCTCTATATGAGATACATAGATATTCGAATATTCTATTAAAGTTCTCTTTTATCTCTCAAACGTTGAGTTAGTAAAGAAGTTAAGAACATTAATTTTCCTCTCCCCAATTGACCAGTTGATTATGTTTTATTATATCTTTATTATTACCAGATTCCAGAACAAAAATGCATCTGGTCTGGTGGAGCATCCAGCCATGTGTTGTTACTTGAGGTAACATTACTTGGAGATTGTGCCCTATTCCTCGTATGAGCCAATGTCGAGGAGATCTTATTTGGACTTCGAATACTATGTTATTTTGAATATTTGGTCAGGGTTAACTTGTAGGGTGAAGTATCCTCATGTCAGGTTGTCCTGACAAACCCTTGTATAGCTCGACCGAAAACACTCGAGAATGGTGTCTAGTAGGTAATTCAAACTCCCCCAGTGTGTGTGAACATATCATTTTTTTTTAAAGTTGATTTCTGTTTTTAAAGTTGATTTCTGGGAAAACTTTGAACCACATACTTCACATGAATAAGGTTTTTCACTCCTTTTTCTTTCATTTTACTTCAGTCGAAGTTCTCAGAAATCAAGGGGCCCTTTCCTGAGGCTAACACTTGATCTCTATATGAGATACATGGATATTCAAATATTCTATTAAAATTCTCCTTTATTTCTCAAAGTTGATATATATATATATATATATATATATATATATATATATATTTATTGTGTGTGTGTATTTAGGCAGCATATTTCCATTTAGGCAAATATTAAATAACACGGAGTGGTTTTGCTTGATGAGACTTTTTTATTTTTTCAATTTTCCAAATGGTCCAATCAATAATGTGAATTACGAAACTAGTCATAATATTTTAAAGTGCCTAGCATAGTAATAAACGTTACCAAATTCTTAACCATTAAGGAATTATACATTTGAATCTTGAACGCGCTCAGAACGTAATCAAATTCTTAACGGTGAAGCAATCAAACCTTTGAATCTTGCACGCTCTTAGAACGTAATCACGCTCTCACGTAACATCTCAATATTATAGACGTTCAATTTAAGTTGTAAATTATTGGCCGTTATAATGATAAAAATAACTCAACAGTAAAGACATATTTTTTAAGAAACCAAAATTAATACCGCCTGAAGATGATTTGACGAATCAAATCGAAACTACTCGCGAAAAAGGAAAGAAAATGGACCAAGAAACACATGGAACTTACAGCAATTTGACCGAAACACTAAATGGACCATTCAGAAAATTGAAAAAATAAAAAAACGTCTCATCAAGCAAGAATACTGTTATTTCATAATGTTTGCCTAAATATGTATATATATATATATATATATATATATATATATATATATATATATATGTTTGTGTGCTTCTTGGCTAAAATAATGAATTTCGTCACATTTGACCAATGAAAAATAGCCTTATGAAAATATAAAAAAGAATTTAAAATTATAGGTGTGTTTCAAGCGGTCTTCCGCTCTTTATACAAAAAAGTATTATTTGATAAAAACAAATTAATGAAAATGAAACCGTTGTGAAAAACTGGACATTTTCAATTTTGTGAGGCGTTCATTCTTTGTTTGAACGTGCAAGTCAGTCCACACGAAGTTGCTCTACCGAATGGCAAAGGAAACTGTTGTCTTTTTAAAATGAACGTATGAGCGTTCATCTCGCCATGATTTACCGTTAAGAGCAAATGATTCCTTTAGCCAACCAAGGCTTTTTTCTAAAACAAAAATTCCTCTGTATGTAAAATAATTATACATATTAAAGACTCCCACATCAGAGTTCAGACTCGTTTTGTGTTTTTAGTTATATATATATATATATATATATATATAGGAGACATCCTGAGCACTTTAAACAGTAATTGGGCTGGCGTGTCTTTGAGTGTCTCATTCTAAAGAGTTTTTTTACCAGGATACCACTTGGATCTTTCCAAAATGGAATAGCTTGAAACCAAAAGCATGTTCCGAAGATGAAATTCAAGACTTGTCTTGAAGTTCTCTGCACCTCCCCTCTCTTCCTAGTTGACCTTGAACCATTCCTTTTGTGTGTGTAATTAGAGCGGCAAACTCTATTCTACATCTACACCACCCCCACCCTTATCTATCACGGCCCTCCTCATTCCTCAATCATTTATTTATTCATCCATTTATTTTTTTTAAGGGGAGGGGAGATGATCACAAAAATTTTAAAAGGATGTAATTCAAGCATTCCAAACATTCCTCCTCTTCCTCCTCCTCCCACGGTTACTCAGTCCTCAGCTTCAAATCCATAGAATAAAGAATGTGGAAGGGAAAGGATCGTGAAGGTTGAGTTCCAAGAAGATGGCTGTTGCCGGATAATCTCCCTCAGAATCCTAGAGAATTTTCTGGATCATAAAAAGCGAAAATGATGCAATATATTTTCAAATATATATATATATCCCCCTAATCTTAACTCCCTTTAAAGAATCATGTTTATGGGTCTTTCTTTTATCTGCCTCCTCTTTGACTGTCGTTTGCTCTTTGGATCTATGGAATCGAGTTTTTCCTGCCAAATTATTTCGATCCAGCGTTGCCCGGGAGTCTTTTGATTTCGTTTTTTTTTAAACTATGCCCGGTTGAGGACGGGGGGGGGGGGGGGGGATACCAAATTATTGCAGTATTGTTTAGTCATTAATTGAACCAAATTGTTATAAAACTATAACAAATTGTTGTTATGGTAATGTTTTAATCTCCATTTATAAAATCAGCGGATGTAAACAGCTTCCAAAACTTTCGAGTTATGAGAATTTGCTGAGGATTTTAGAGCCGGGAACTACTTTCTATTTGACAGTTTAAATGCTTCCAAATTCCTTTCAAATTTCGAAAGGTTCATTAAGTAATTCAATTTTTTTTACTATTAACAAAAGATTAAAATGGATTACTTTTTTTATAAAGAAACTGAAATGCATTCTGGTGGATTTAATTTCGTAATTAATTTTTTTTTTAAATAGGATTTTTATAATTTCGTTTTATTTTACGCTATTACAGTTTTGATTTCAACAAATTCTCTATTAATACTAAATTTTAAAAATTCAATTATCAAACTTAGGTTGAAGTGACGCATACACACATGAAGTTGTCTCGTAATTTTATTAATAGAGTTTTAAATAAATTGAAACTTGTGGTCTTTTAAACAAGACTAGGTATGAAAATGCGCCAAGTCAGTCTATGTTTAGCAATGAAAAAGGCTTTTAAAACTTAAGATTGACAGCTCGGTGACGCATGACAGACCAACCGACGGAGCTTCTTAGAGAGACGCTCAGACACATCTAATGTGTTAATTCATGCATTTAGCGATAAAAATGCCATTTCAAATTGAAAAAAAAAAAAAAGTAACAATAACATTAGAGAGAAAGAAAATAATATGCTAACACCATATCAGGATTTCAAAAGTTATCGTAGACACAAAAGGAAATTTTTTTTTTTTTTATGGAAATCGCTCCAGACAAGGCATGACGCCACTTGATGTAGGGAGCTAAAGAAAAAAATCTACTTCAAAATCAAAAACTAGCCAACGATAAGTGTTAGATGGATAGATTCCTACCCAGAAAACAGCAATTCTTCCCCCTTTGTCAGAAACATCGCTCATGAAATGTGAGGACTAAAGGACAAAATAAGAGAAGTGAGAGTTACGAGGCTGGCGAAAGTAGACCCAAGGTCCACTTTCTACTTCAATGCACACTCCAAACGTTTTCGCCCATACTCGCTCTACACATCTGTGGCAACCTGAATAATAAACATATACCATTATATTTTATGTTATTTTTTTATACACAAGTGTTTGTCATCTGTCTTTTTAAGTACAGCAGAAATATACGACACGTACACTCGTGTTTATTACAAAAATGTCCATAGTGTCATTAGTGTCACTTTGAGAACAGTGACTAACACTAACTTCAAAAAAGAATCCGTTTTTATTTTACAACCAATACTAATTGAATAAATAACTAATTAAGCTTAACACGATTTTTATGTTTATGTTTGACTTATTCACCAGGATTCAGTCATGAATGCCCATCAGTCTTTTTTTTTTTTTCGCCGTTCAATAAGTACCCCTGGATACGATGTGAAAAATTGTCAATAACTCTGACACACTCGATTCTTGGCACTCCCCTAATTTGGCTGTGATGGCCGCTTCAGTTTCAGAATAGTCTGGGAAGTATTTCTGATAGACATCATCTATACTGGCATTACTATCATGCAGGGAATCGTGAATAATCTCCCTGCGATTCCTGTTTGCACATTCCACCTCATGCCCGGTGCAACATTCAACCTGGACGAATTAAGCTGGCTTCCTCCTTTGCAGAAAGTTTCTCGAAAATATTAAATTCACAAGTGGTATGTTTGTTTGAAAGCAGCAGCAGCAGAAGCTGCTTCTTTATCAACTAATTTGAAAGTTAAGAAATTATATATTTAATAGAGAAGGATGTTATAGTTTGCTTGAAGCATTGTGTAAGAAATTGTGTTTGAAGGCGATGACAATGCAGTTTTGTAGAAAACACAGAATAAACAGAATAAATAACAATATTGAAAGATTTCAATAATTTTTGATAATTAATTTTTATTTACCAACATTATGTGTCGAATCAGGATGGTATCAGTGGTGTTAAGTTCTTTGAATTTTCGAGGTATACCTTATTTTCAGAAAAAGAAGGAAAAAAGTATGTGTAACCACTCGGTTAAATAATTTTGATAATTTTTGGGGGGTAAATAAAAATTAATTATCGAAAAATTATTGAAATCTTTCAATATTCTCATTTATTCTGTTTACCTTGTCTTGCCCCCAACGGTGTTTTCTACCATAACTGCATTGTCATAGCCTTCAAACACAACTTCTTATATATTTAATGATATATATATATAACAAATACTGACACAACGGTTCACAAGTTGCCTTGTTGTAGATAAGTCTTTTATTTTACTGAAAGGAAATCCATACATAAAACAGTGAAAGAATTTATTCAAATTTTGTAAGAGATAAAACAAATATTCATAACAAAAACCAAAATATAAAAGAACACAAATTAGTAAAAAATCTATGATAAAATCTGAAATCAGGAAGATACAAAATGGAAGAAAAATGTTAGGACGAAATCATAGATTGATTCTTTTTTTTTTTTTTTTTTTTTTTTGTAAAACTTATTCCTAAAATTGTATATCACTATCAGGAGAGATAACGACATTAGTTTTTGCAGGGAACGTCGCCATCCTTCCACATAAAGTGCCTGGTATTCCCAAATGGTCACCCATTTGGTACTGACCAAGCTCAACGTTGCTTAATTTCGATGATCTAACGAGAACCGGTGTATCAATGCGATTATCCTGTTACGACTCTCACTCTACCTGTTCGTCGCAACGAACAATAAAGATATACCTAATTATATTTTCATGCACTAGTGTCTGTCGTCTTTCTTTTAAGCATAGCAGAAAAATACTACATTGATCCAAACATGTCTGGTTCAAGGCTTTAATTCGTGAGTGATACTGCAATAGATCAGACGGCCTTCCGAAGCATTAACCACTGCAAATGAATGTCGTTTTCATCATGGCATATTTCCAATATGAAATCTTTTAAATTCTAAAAAGAGAAAAAAAAAAGTATTAGAAAAAATAGTCTCTTTCTGCTCACTATATCTACCTCTCTCTTTCCCATCACCTGCATAAAATGGAAAGAAATGAATCCGCTTCCTAAATAAACAATATGCAGCTGGAGAGAGGTGTGGTTACAAGAAGTTGTGTAGGCGACATGCTGGAAAAGGTATGGCTATATTGCGCTGCATAGGCCACATGCTACTTTCTTTCAAGCATAACAGCAATATACTACATTGATCCAAACTACATTGTTCAAGGCTTTAATTCACAACAATAGATCAGGCAGCAACATTCAAAGCACTAACTACTACAAACGCATGCCGCTTTCATCATGACATATATTTCCAATATCAACTCTCATAAAATCTATAATCAAAAGAGGAAAGCGAAATATCGATTTTTAAAAGCACATCTGTTTGTCATATTAGTTTGAGATTGAACGGAAAAGAAAAAAAAATGCTAAAGATTTTCATTTCTTTTCATTTTTTCTTTTCTTTTCCCCAAGCAAAAGCAAATTCATCTTCAACAAATTAATAGAAAGTTAAAAAAAAACAAAAAAAAAACAATAATTTGAAAATAGTTTTCAAAAAGGAACCTGTCATTTCTTTAGTTTTTGCAATTAATAACTCGTTTCTTGCAAGCCGTAGCTCAGTGGTTAGTGTCGCAAGATGAACACATACAAAGGATTTGCGTTTAGTATTTTGTACGTACTATTTGGATTATTCGAGCTTCTGTTCTCGTTGGGTGTTATTCTCACAACGTTTCGGCCGATGTAACTTTCTTTAGGTCTTGTCAAGCTCGGGAATCTGTACGGAATTTTGAATGGAACCCTTTATTTAATCTATGGAGGTAGCTTGCTCTCATTCCGTCAGCCATGAGCGGGTAGAAGTCTTAAGTAATTCATAATTGTATTCTTAGTATCGCCGAACCTTCAACCTTCTGAAGACTGTCACATAGAACTTTTATCCATTGTGCCACGGGTCCGAAAATACATATAACGCTATAATTTCTTCTACTGTCGGTGGCAAATTTGTTGGTGCAGTGAATAAATCACTTGACTGTTGATCACATTTGGATGTGACTTGACGTTAGCGTTTTGAATCTCGGCTTGCTACGTCTAGTCAGTGATGAATCATGGACAACGAAACAGCTGTCTGACTCTCTCTCTCTCTCTCTCTCTCTCTCTCTCTCTCTCTCTCTATATATATATATATATATATATATATATATATATATATACTAAAATTCTGTGGATCTTGTTATCTTGATCCCATGCACATTGGATATGACGTCATCTATTAAAACAGGGATAACCGTGCACGGTGGATGATGTCACAAAATTTGTTTAAGAAGAAAACTGTCTTGCTTGTTTTGGGCTCTTGAAACAACCCGGAAAACAGTGAGCAGCTAGATTTGTGAAGGTCCTACTAACCACCACAATTAGCATTTTATTTTTTCAGCAATCTCTGTTGTTTTTAGCACCCTACCCCCAACTGATGAATTTGTACATATATTTTCTGTCAATAAAAAACGTCAAACCATTGGGGATCATGTTAAGTAGGTTTTACCCGTTTTGGTTAGTGAAACTAGTTTAGAGAATAGACCAAAAGGATGACAGCCGACCCCCATCCCAGCCCACCCAATTTCGGCCTTGTGCCACATATTATTTCATTAAAAAAATTACTATACTGTGAACCGTTTTGTAAAATTTTAAAGATGAATAAAATCTATAAGAAGAAAAGCTACTTCACTAATTTTCATTAAATTTGGAACATAGTAGACATAAAACGGAAGTGTAATAAGCTTTGATATTTGATTTATTTTTGAAGGAAGCAAATCGGTACATACTTCTCCTCCATTTAAAAATAAATGTACCCATTGATTAAAAAACTACTGCAAAAAAATAAAATAAAATTTGGAACATAGATTTCCACCTTATAATATGCTGACATATGTATAAGTGATTTTGATGAATACAATAATATCGAGCCAGACAACTTTATTTTATTTATAATTCGAAAATAAAAAAAAATTTTTTTAAATAAGAATAATCTCTTGAAGAGATTACAATGTGATATTAGTTACACCAATATTTATTTACACCAGCATTTATTTACACCATTTTATTTACAACAGCATTCTGAAAAAGAATATATTAGATTTTTTTTTTTTTTTCTCGATCGAACTTTGGTGTAAAACTCTACCGAAAATCCACTTTCAAATGCCTGGATGCTAGCAATTACACACACACACACACACACACACACACACACACACACATATATATATATATATATATATATATATATATTTATCTCAAACAAGAAAACAAACTCTAAAAATCGAAAAAGAATCGAATTAAGATAGTAATTAGTGCATAAATAAACATGAAAGATCCCGTGACTGGATTCGATCTCAGATTGCTGATTTAATAATCTGTAGTCCAGTGGCACGTTATCATTTGCGTCGTTTTTACATGTCGTAATTTGCATGCAAAGTGCCTACAGAGATTTCTACATGAATTTACAGGAATATGCAACGATGCATGCTGACTCCCACATGAGAGGTGGGGGGAGAGAGGCATATTCAACACCAACCAACCTCCCCACTGCAGAGAACAGGGGGAGGGTAAAATGCCATTTAGTGACAGATCGAAGAATGTTTTGTTATATGAATAAATCTGGTCACATCGTGTTGGGGGTGGGGGAGTTGTGTCATTTGTAAAACAGAAGATGTGGGCGTTTTTGCCACTTGTGTTTATCTAATGAAAGAAAAAGAAGCAAATGTTGGTGGCAGGTG
Organism: Sepiola atlantica; assembly: GCA_963556195.1. Classification (NCBI taxonomy): domain Eukaryota; kingdom Metazoa; phylum Mollusca; class Cephalopoda; order Sepiida; family Sepiolidae; genus Sepiola; species Sepiola atlantica. Next base: position 125,477,892 of record OY744519.1, on the reverse strand, counting down.
TGGGTGAAGGTGCACTTGAAGCAAGCAAAATAGATGTGCATCCCTTCAAAAGGATGCCAAGTCGAAAATGAGAGGTTGGGAAATACAGCCATGCTTTATTCAATAGGTCATCATCAACTGACCAACTGAATGATAATTATGAAACATGATGATTATTTTAATTCCAACACCGCATGACTAGATAGAAAAGAATATAGTGTTACATATATATATATATATATATATATATACATACAGAGTGACGGCAGTCATAAAATCTCAAGGGCAATTCTATAAGCTGAGATTAATGCCAGACTGTTAAAAAAAACAAAAACATTTTTTCAAATGGAACGAATATCTGAAGAGAGCACAAATGCTTGAAACGCGTTATAAAATGATAAAATAATAAACAATTGTTGAAAAATGTTTTTTACAAATGTTGGTAGCCTTACTTCTTTAAATATATATATATATATATATATGTTATAAAAAGAAAACAACTTCTCAAAATCGGAATGTAGCGGACACAAGACAGCAATACCTGCATATACAAAGAGCCTGATATCGTTTCAGATAGAGCTTCATAAGAATGATAAATGTGGCTTATCTTAACATTTTACTGCAATTTCATGTATCATCCAATCATCAGAAGTGTATTAATAAGATCCTGCACGTCATTATATATGCAACTTCAAAATGGCCAGAAAAATACGGGCATCCATAAAACTGCACTAAAGTGTTAATATAAGACACTTTTATTATTGTTTTATTTATATATATATATATATATATATAGTAATTCAGGTAAAAATCCGGAGAATCTTTACCGCGTTTTTATAATAGTGCTCTATAATGAATAGTGCTATTTATATATACCAAAAGTTTTATTCGTACAAACATATCATGGCTACACAGCCAGAACATGTTTTAATCGTAGCTTTGATAATCTTGATTCCTTCAGGACAAAAAAACAAGCGTCCGTAGATAGTTTGAAGTCTCATGTAAAATGATTTTATCGGCTGAAATTTGAATATAGGAAAATTAACGGTAAGCTTGTTTTAAAAGTGATATTTTGGATTTAGACACGTGAACCTTATGGATAGTGAATTCGCTTTATTCTTCAATATGAAAACATAGTTTTGGACCTGAGGAAATCGAACTTATCAAAGCTATGATTGAAACATGTCCTGGATGTATAGCCATGATATGTTTGTATAAATAAAACTGTTATTATATATATATATATATATATATATATATATATATATATATATATATTTTGAATGTAGTTATATTTTCGCTGTTTTATCTGAAAGAATATTGAGCTTTTGTATGTACAAGGTCTAGATTCAGCTCAGTTCCAAAGTTGATTTTCATGTTGTAATATATTTTAGCTTAAAGCACTTATCTGTTTAGCCACATTGGGGGGGGGGGGGGGCTGCTATGATACAGCAACATAGTCGGCTTGTGAATGAGTGTATATATATATATATAACGTCACTGCGGTAATGGTCCTCTGAAGAGAATAATTATCTTTGGAAACTCATGAGTTAAGGACGTTGAGATACTTTGCCTTAATTTTGAATTCTAATAAAATTTGATTCGCACCTTATTTTATTACATTTTATATTATGCTATATATATATATATATAGAGAGAGAGAGAGAGAGATAGATAGATAGATAGATATCATTTTATTTATTTATCATTTTAATTTATTTATTGTAATAATGTAAATAATTTTCAATAAATTGGCTCTTATCATAAAAAATAGTTGTAAAATTAATAGAAAAAACGAATGTCACTTTTTAAATTAAATTATTTAAGATTGTAAAATTGACGTGTTTATAAAAATTGCATTAAAATAAAAAGAATGCAAAGACAAAATTTTATTCAAAGTGATTATGTCGAAAGAATGACACAATTCAATTTTGGAACAATTCATTTTAAAATAAGTAAAGTTGAAATCTCTGTACCGTAGTTAATTTTTTATTGCTTCATCTTTGACAATCCGGCGATCTAATTTTTTAATTGGTGTGAAAGGTGATAACATACGTACGAACATAAAATGCCATAGTGTATTATTATATAGATGAGCTGAGGGCATAGGTTTCCTTATTCAATTCCGGACAACACCAGATCTTCTTGCAAATATATATATATATATATATATATATATATATATATATATATATATATATATATATATTAAAAGAAAATGGATGACATTTGTTTGTTCATTTTGTTTTCTGTGTTTTTCCTCCTCTCCCCCCCATCTTCTAATATAATACATCACGTGACCATGACAAATTGTCAGCCATCGGATTTGTATGTAACATTTGCATGATCTAAAAGCAAAAAATAAATAAATAATTTGCTGTCCAAGAAAGAACTGCCATAAGGATATGATGCCAATCCTCCTGGGTGGCAGTATAAAGTCGCATGGCTGGATATTTATTGCATTGCATGCTGTCGGGTGGTTTCCTTGACAACTTGCATAAACAGATGCATTGTGTACGTGTGCATGTGCGTCGTTAACTAATTTCTGCATAAATTTCTGATTTTTGATTCATGATTTGCTGATAAAACACACAAGCAAAAATGGCAATGGCGATCTCTCTATATATAAAGTTGGGTATGTGTGTACGTTTATGTTTATGCGGAGTAAACTCGGAAACAAATTAACCGATCATTATGAATTTTAAAACACAGCTGCTCAGAGTAAGGGTAGATAATGTGCACTATATTTAGCTTCATACAAATGGGTGAGGAGGGAGAGCCCCTTGTGAAAATTCAGACAGCCATAGATAGATGTCAATTAAGATATAGTCCTAGAATTTCGTTTTTGGGAAAGTATTTTAGGTATTGTTAGCAGACATAATATGGACACACAACCTCCCATTTGAAAATTCAAACATTTCCGATTCGCATGCAATTTGTGTCATTGTTATTAGAAATCAATTCTCTGAATTTCAATAAGAACCCTTAAACTTGATCTTCAAATTTTAGACGTTTTCTAGAATCAAAATCACTTAATGAATTTTGATCAAAAAGTGAAATAAATATTTTAGACATAAGGTTTAGTAACACATATAGCTTGAGTTTAATATCTGTAAGGGACATAAAAGTGGTGCAAAATTGTTTTGCTTGGTGAATTAATTTTCTTAACTAGTAGAATACCCGTCCCAGGGTAGATAGTCTGCTAGTTATTTATATATATATATATATATATATATATATATATATATATATATTACATGGAGCCTAAAAAATTAAGTTTTCTCATGATGACTGTCTACAATATCTTACCGACACCAGTTACCTACATGCTTGAAGGTTAACTGCATTAGACCGATGCACGACATGTGGGAAAACTGCAAGCCTCAAACATATTCTCACTGAGAAGCTACACACGGAGACACAATGAAGTATTGGAGATTGTTGCGGAGGCTTTGAAGATATGTTGTGAGAATGCCAATAAAGTAGAACAGTTCATTTTGTTAAAGAAGGAAATAGTCTTTGTGTAAAAAGAGTTCCGATAAAGAGGCCTTTAGAGGTCCCTTTTGTTAGGATTTGAAATCGACAGTATCGATGTTGTTCTGATCTTCTGTAATACAAACAGTAATAAATATATATATATATATATATATATATGGTAATATGAAATATTAAAAATAATAATGAGCAATTAGAATGCCATACAATGCATCTTACTTTTAACTTTTCTTTTTCTTTTTTTTTTTCAATTTAATTTTCGAAGATATACTTCCTCATCAAAGATATATCAAAATATTGTATGGCATTCTAATTGCTCATTATTATTTTTAATTATTCATATTACCATATAAACAATGCTTTATAAACCAAAAACTACATTTCTTATATATATATATATATATATATATATATGTATATATATATATATATATATATATATATAAACTTGAATCAATCTGACATAATAGAAAAAATACTGTTCAAAGAATTACCGATTTTTTTTTAAATTTATGCTTATCCAATAGAAGTTGTCTGGCAAATATGGTGTGTGATACATAATTTCCCAGGAGATATTCGGTCTTTTGTACAGTGTGAGACATAGCATCTACATGATAAAAGATAATTCCCCACCTCACATCACCCACCATATTCTCCTGACCTTGCTCCAACAGATTCGCATCTCTTTAGAAGTTTGCAGAATAATGTGAGTGGGGTAAAACCTACTTCAAGAAAAGAAGTCGAAAATGAGTTAGTTTAATATTTTTCTGTCCAAAATCTACAGTATTTTTATAAAAGTGGCATTAAAAAACTTATTGACAGATGTAAAGAGGTCAGAGAGAAGGATGAGGACTACATTAATGATTAAGTAAATGTGATATTGAGTTTCTTTATTGAACTTAAAAACGCACAGGACTTTCGTTACTACTTGAATCTGAAGAAAGTAAAAATATTTGTCCTTAGATGTGACACAAATTTTTATTGTTTTCTTGTTTTTTGTTTTTTCTAATTAACATTTTTTGATTATTTATGAATTTGGCTCCATACAATTAAAATATTTTGTACTGAAGATTGACCTTTTTTTTTTTTTTTTCAGGATTCGGAGATTCTTCTAACCTGGTTACGAGATCTTCGTTTCGAGGAGTACTATCATAACTTTGTGGCAGCCGGCTACGACATGCCTACCATCTCAAGAATGACCCCTGAGGTAAGGACGTATTGACAATACTGTGTGTGTGGGTGTATATATATATATATATATATAAATAAATAAAAATATTTTTATTTATATATAAATAAAAATATTTTTATTTGTATACATTTATAAATAAAAATATTTTTATTTGTATACATTTATAAATAAAAATATTTTTATCTATATACATATATATATATATATATATATATATATATATATATATATATATATATATATATTTTCGAGCTCTTTACTATCATCAGTGTAGGAAAGTGATAATTTCAGACAGCCATAAGGCGTGAACAGGTTCACAGAGCCTTCTTTGACTCCGCACGCTTTCACTCTATTTTCATGGTCATATATATATATATATATATATATATATATATATATATATATATATATATATATATATAACCTTTATTGGTCACGTTTGTGAAATTTTTATTCAAAAGATTTTTTTTTAAATTCAACTATAAAAGTTAATAATGAAGAAAATATTATTCTAGCAAGAATTAAAGAAAAGATCCAATCAAATTGGTGATATTACGGATACCTTACACACTTGGCATCTCAGGTCATTCAGCTTTACCCTGAATACAAAAACCAGATGATGAAAATAAAGAAGTGGAGATTCACATCATAGCTCTTAGAAGTCAATGGTCAACTCTTTCAAAGGGTTTTATAAAGTATGTGTGAAATTCATTTTGTCTGTCATTATTTTATCAGGGTTAGGGTAGAGTTTAATTGTAGTGCAATAGACAGGAGACTGACAAAAACTCAAAACCATGAAAAGTAAAAATTTGAAATAATTATTAAAATGTAGTGTGATGAGGAATTTTGGAAATGCAATTGCATGTTAGGATTTAGGTTATGACGTAAGTCAATGGACAAATTAGGTTTTCAAAGGAGGTCAGATAAGTTATTGGAAATTTAATAAACAAATGATACATGTAAAAAAAAGTATTTGAATTGATATTAATGCAAAGAATTTGCATAGCGTAAATTGATGACGTAAACAGTAGAGTGAAATAGATAGAGATTAAACAGAGAACATGGAACGACAGCGGGAAAGAGAAGAAGGATGGGCGAGTTTACATTAAGGCAGCAGTTTACTACACACTGGCTTAACAGACGGTAGGCATAGCAGTCTCTCAAATAAGGCATGAATTTTTGAGTCTTGTACGAACTATCAACAAAATAATAATGTGCTCAAATGGCTGTTTCGAAGTTGTGATTGTGGGGTTGAGGAGGAGGGGGGTAATCTGTGGTGGTCTTTTATGTCAGCATTTGTTCTTTATATATAAAAGTTTAAGTGTGTAATTTGGGGTTATACTAGTCTAGTGGGTTGGGGCTGGTTGGGTGGAAGATGTGGTTCATGTGTGTACAAAGTGATATAACTGCATGCAACCTGGCTGATGTCTACACTTTAGCCTGGATTGCATGGGGAGCAGTCGTAAGATGTTGCCTGGTGTTACCCACCCCTGAGTTCGGGGATGGGGAGGGGGGGGGGTGCAGCACGCTAAGAACGAACGAGTTTATGTTGAGCCAGATACCGAGGCAGCAGTACCGAGGCTCGTCTTATAGTTTATTGAAAAAATGAGATAAAAATGATAATATAAAACCCAGGACTGAGAGCATTAGTACTTCCTGACACATAATATTGTCTGCAAACATTTGAATTGTTCTCTTTTTTTCATATTTGTTAATCCAAATTTAATGTTATATCAATCAAAACTGCTTCAATAACAATTAAAGAATTAGCCTATAAACAAAAGTCGATATACGGCACCACACCCAAAGAAGCGGGTGTATTTTCTTCTTTCTCCTTCTGCTTACATATGAAGTTATTTTGTGAGATTTTAAAGTTGGACCCAAATAGCATTTAAGTTGATATATAAAACTTTGATGCTGACGAGTCATTTTTCATTTGTTATTGTTGTATCATGTTATTGGCACAATGATAATGTACTTAGCTACAGTTTATTTTTAAAAGATTATGTATTCCTGCTCGGACAATTTGTAATATGGAAAGATTTTTTAAATTATTACCAAAAAACAAAATCAACAAGGGGAATAACTCATATTTTTAATTGAAAAATATAGTAAGAGTTGTCTCTTTTACAACTAAAGTTTTATTAATTTTTACCGTATAAGTTTAAAAAATGTGCAACCAATTAAAAAAATAAAATGACTTCCCTGTGTTCCGGCAATGTAGGATAGGTACAGCTATTATTTAATAAAAGACTAAAAGTGTTCAATAAAACAAATTCGATAAAGATCGAGAGAATTATGTAAATGGATACACGATTAATATACAGCCTTTTAAAATCTATAGTACACTTAACGACCTTGTATGTGTTTTTACAATTTTATTGTGGCACCACTTATTATTATTAACCCTAACCACTTATTATTATTAACCCTAACCACTTATTATTAACCCTAACCACTTATTATTAACCCTAACCACTTATTATTAACCCTAACCACTTATTATTATTAACCCTAACCACTTATTATTATTAACCCTAACCACTTATCAAGGCCAAGAGCCACTTGAGAATAAGAGTTAATGCGATGTAAAGATTTTCAGCCGAGAATATGAGGAAGAATCAATGGTATGAACTATGTTCGATCACGTATGGGACGGTTTATGACGGGTGTACTTCAAATTCCACTGGCTCAAATTTAGACCTAAAAAGGGAGTTTCTAGAAAATTTTAAAAAATAAAAATAAATAAATACACTTTAACGTTCTTGCATTGAAAGCGTTCCGATTTCTAAAATTTAAGGAGTAAACCTCAGACCCTGTTAGTATCATGGCAGTGAAGTTGGAATCCGGGCTAATTCATCGCGTAAAACATCAACCAGAATTTTAATATACTTTTCGAGTAGTTTTTCACCCGATAGCCAAGTCATGGTCTCCATGAAACCCAGCAACGGATGTGCCATAGTCGTTTTGGTCTTCTTAGAAGAAACGCAGCATCCTCTGTCCGTGATTCTACTTCATGGAATAGCCTACCAGAGGTAGGGACGATGTCTATCACATCCAGGATTAAATTCCGCTTTTTTTTTAATACAGAAAAAGCGAATTTCTGTTTAAATTGCTAGAACGTTCAATGGATAGGAGTTCTGCACATTTTGGTTGAAATCTTTTTTTCTTTGTTTTCATTTTTTTGTTTTGATAAGAAAAAGAAAAGGCTGAATTCTGCCAAATCGCTCGAGCCTTACCTCCTTATTTTTTCATCACTATTTGGCTGGATTTTATTTCTCTTTCTCTTTTTTCCTCTCTCTTGCTTCCTCTTTCTCTTTTCCTGTTTTTTTTCTCTTCCTCTTCTGCTCTCCATCTTGTTTTGCCTTGCCTTTCTTTTCCCTCTTATGACAGTTCTCTCTGAAAATTGGAAATATTAATTTTTCCCTGAAGGTTAAGACTTCAAACGATTCATGAAGAGGGGTAGGGGAGTTAGATAACTTTTATTTCATCAAAGAATGAATTCCTGTCTCTTCCCCCCCCCCCCACCCCACATGCGCACTCGGTGTCTTTCTCTTGATTTTGACTTGCTTAATTGAAACTGATTAAAGTTGCATCTCAATTTCAGCTTTTTTCTCCATTGGCTGCTCACATCCCTGCAGAGTCGAGCATTTGCGCTATCGACTCTGCAGCCCCGCAATATGTTGGATGGCAAATGTTAAATGTTTCTCTGTGTTCTTATTCTTTCAGGACTTGACTGCCATCGGAATCACAAAGCCAAGTCACAGGAAACGGTTAAAAGCAGACATTTCACGTATGAACATATACGACGGAATACCGGATTATAAACCAGTAAGCAATACTCCTTTCTTTCTCCTAGTTCTATGTCATTTTTCTGTATAAAACTCTGGATGTTGGTATCTTGTTTGTCTCCGTGCACACTGAATGACGTCACAAAAGGATGTTGTCATCCATTAAATCAGAGATGGGGGGGGGGGGTGATCATTAATAATGTCATCCATTGCAATAGAGATAGGGGGAAGAGATCCTTAATGGTGTGATTAAAGGGTGATTGATAAGAGAAGTAGTGGAAAGAGAAGGGAAGAGAGAGGAGAAAAGAAAAGGAAAGGGAAAAGTGCAAAAAAGAAATATTTATAATTACTTGAAAATGGATGGAGTCATAAAGGATGAATGAAATCTTTTGGCAACTTTGTAGATAGACTTGGTGACCTGTCATCGGTTGTTTAAAGCGACTAGACGGTAGGTCGTCTAATATGATATTAAAAGTCTGGGAACTTCGTTTGAAATTAGCAGCAGCCGTAATTGCTGTGCTTGGTGATACGGCTGCTGATGATGAGATAATGTTTTTCTTAGTGCAATGCATGACGACCTATCAGCGAAAAAAAATTGCTGGCTTTACTTGAGTTTTAATTATAAACAGCTCCCCGCATTCGTCAGCCATCTTCTGACCTGTGGTGTGGTGTTGCTTATAGCGGAAGTCAGTTGCTTTTTGGGAGAAATTCGCTGTTTTTAAAAAGATTTTTATTATTTTTCTTTTCTTGTAGGTAATTTGTGGGGGTCTTCCAGAAAAAATCTAAAAAAACAAACTTTTAAACTATTATTATTTTTAATTTTCTTATTAATTGATTATTTGTCTAGTTTTTTCCAGTAAATAATTGGTGTGAGGCTTCAAAGAAAATGGAATATATAATGCTTATGCCTGACTTAAGCGATTGATTTTAGGATATTTATTTTTATTATTTTTACTCTGTGGTAAAGGAGAGGTTATAATCTCACTCACATATATTTTACTTTTGTGGCCAGTGAGAGTTGAGGACATGCGTTGCATGGAGAGAAATGGTATGAGAATGATACAATGAATCTGTAATGGATAGTATAGGGAAATGTGTGCAGAACAGGAGACTTTGATGGTATGGCCACATTGAAAGAATAAATGATAGTTCTTAGGTCAGTAGAAGTAAAACAGTTAAGGTAGCAGTTCACATGGAAAGTCAAGGAAAACATGTGAGGAAGTGATAAAAATGGGCCTGAGGGAAAGGAGAAATAAAGACCTGGCCAGAGATAGGTTTGTTTGGAAGCCAATTTCTTAAAGCCGTCCACCACATGCCATCATGTGAAACGAACATTAAACTAGATATGATGATGATGACGTGTATATTTGGTATTGAAATACTGTCAAAATTTGATTGGAACTGACCAACACATTCCCCATATGAAAGTGTACACGCTTATGCACACATAGTATTATGCGTTTACACACTTGACACTATATGAGCAAATACACACACATGCGCGCGCCTGTCTGATAATATTGCAAACTTTCTCATGTTTATCAGTTGGCTGCTTTCGAAACACGCCAATATCAATATAGAAAAAATCCAATATATATGATGATAAAAGCACGATATATAATAAAATGAAATACTGTGAAGACAGGATGTGTGAAAAAGACAAAAGGAAAAACAAATTAAATACAGGAATAAATCATAAAAACGAGAGATTTGCCGGTTTCGTTTGGATCAACAAACGTCTTCAGAAAAAGTTTTTTCTAAAGACGTTCATTGATCCGAACGAAACCGGTAAATCTTACACTTTTATGATTTATTCCTGTATTTAATTTGTTTTTTCCATATATATATATATATATATATATTATAATCTCACTTAAAGATATCTTTGGCATTGAGATACTGTCAAGATTTGATTTGAACTGACGAACACATTTCCTATATGAAAGTGTACGCGCTTATGCACGCACAATATTATGCGTTTACACACTTAATTCCCTAACTTCACACTATATGAGCAAATACACACACGTACGCGCGCCAGTGTAATAATGTTTCAAACTTTCTAACGTTTAGCACTTGGCTGCTTTTCGAAACGCGCCAATATCGATATGGAAAAAATCCGAGCAATTCCAAAAAGTGTTTACCTCTTTATTAGCTTTACACTGAGCAGCAGCGTGTCATCCTTGCTGATGCATGCCAAGGAAATGGGATGCAACATTGGGGGCGGGGAAAGGGTGCGTGTAATTGGCGGAGGGGTTGGGGGGGGGGGGGGTTGCAAACAGGCTTTATGAGATAGCAGAAATTCCCCAGATTGCTCTCAGTGGATAACCAATCTCAAATTTTTCGAATATCTCTGTCGGTTACCCTCTCACTCTCCTGTTAGAGTACACATCGCCATCAGCGTCATCTGCCCCCCCCCCCCCCCGGCCAAAAAGAAAACGTGGCTCCAACAGATTCTGGGATCTATACTAATGAGAGGCGACACATTTGCCTGCCTATCTGTCTGTTCGCTAATTACTTATAAGGTAATTAGACGTAGGAACACGCAATTTGGTAGGAATTTATTCTCTACCTAAGTAGATTGTTGTGGCGGAGGGAGGTAGAGCAAAGTAATCTTTCAACATTATTTTTTATGGTGTTCCCCGAGGGAGCATCAAGATTTTTTTTTTTTAACATCTGACTTTAATGAGTTTTAAATTAGCGGTAAATGACACAGTAAATTGCGCAACTATCAATCATTTTAAGATCCTCGAAACAAAGTTAAAACTTCTCTAATCCCATAACTTCAGCTATGTAATCTCTATTTCTTTTACTTATGTTTTTGATTACTTTTAAGGATTTTGCGATCAGACCTCCAAACATTTATTAACACATCGAATGGGGTCTCAGTATTATGAACTTTGTCGCATGCACATATATAGATTTTGTGCTCTATAATAAAGAGCAATGTGTATTTATTTGTGTATATATATATATATATATATATATATATATATATATATATATATATATATCCGTCCCATCACACAAATATTAGCGAGTAAAAAAACTGCCAAACGTATCCATTTCACGTATTTAGGGGAATTGAGAAAGCAAATAACAAGTCAGATAACTCCCGTCTTCACTCTATTTCCATAATGAGGCTTTTTGTTCTTTTTTTTTCCTTTATGCTTTCTATGCAGATGTATATGCTGTTTATTTCTTTTTTTTTAAACACCACGATTCGAGACATTTTCTTTCTTATTTCTTTGAAATTTAATTAAAATTTGAATACACGTATTTGAAATTTTAAGGGAGTTCTGTCCCCATATCTTCCTAAGCACATACTGATTTGTCACATCCAGAAAATTTTATACATATGTTTTAAATTTAATCAAAATAGGATATACTTGAAGTTTTAAGAGGGCTCTGTTCTCATACCCCCTTTGGGGTGCATTTAGAGATTCGGGATCACTTCCATTGTCTTCTCTGAAAAATTTTACATCTGAATACACTTTTAGTTTTTATGTAGATTTCTGACCTTTCTTTCTATAAGGAACACACACAAACATTGATATTTATATATATATAGATTAAAAAGGGCATACCGTCTGCTGAAATATATATCACTTCTAAATAATTTTTACGATATTGATAGCCTAAAGGATTCAATTTCTTTTAAGAATCTTGCTTTTCGCTTAAGTGGAATTTACTGTGATTTACTCCATCAGAGTTCTCCACTCATGGGGGGGGGGGGGGTAATAACATGAAATATCAACTTCTTAGAATCAAAACAGCAGATCATGCACACACAACAGGCTTGACATTCCCGATATCAAATATATATATATTTGAATTCCTGTAAGTTTACATAAAAAGTGGGTTAAAAGCTCAATAGTGCTTATAATACTAGAGCTCTAAATATAATAATGAAATAATAAAGTTCTGAGTTTCCTTTTTAAAAAATTTTGGAATGGTAGAAACGATCGTATGAATAAAATGTTTTTAAAAAGAAAACTTTGAACTCTATTATCCCATATATATATATATATATATATATAATTACAGAAGATCAGAACAACATCGGTACCGTCGGTTTCAAATCCAAACAAAAAGGGACCTATAATTGGTCTCCTTTACCGGACTCTCTTCATCCTCTGTTTATGTGTAATACATATATAAATATTATGCTCTTATTTTTTATTTTTCTTAACTGAGCACTTTGCTGGAGTTCTCTCCCACTAATATTACATATATATATATATATATATATATATATATATATATATATATCAGGATTGCAGAGTCCGAGTCAAAGGATTTGGAAGGTTTTGGAATCTGACCTATAAGAATAGTTGGAGTTGGATATTTTGTAATTGTAGAAGTTTCAATTTTTGAAATCCTACGAGTTGAAGGTGGACCTTATACCTTTCGACTCCATAACCCTGATATATATATATATATATATATATATATATATATATATATATATAAATATGTATATACCCACATAGAAAAGGGAAAATGTAAGTCTTTTTCAACAGTTTTCCTATTTATCCAAAATTTCACAGCAATTCATTCAAAGAAAACAAAATGTTTTGAAAATGTAGACTTTTTTCTCTTTCCCATTTGTTCTGAAACCACTTCAAATAAACACAGATTTTTTTTTCTTTAAGATTTATATTTTCTATTTTGCTTTTTTTTCAATTTACCAACTGGCGTCACAAATATTTCTTCCTCTTCTGCATGCAACAGATTCACAAATATGCTTTTTTTCCGATTCCATGTTTTTGTCTGTGACTTCAAAAGAATTTTCCATTCTTTGTAGCATACAGATAAGATTTCAATCGTCGTCACTGTTTTGTTTTGCTTACAAAAATTTAGACATTTGACTTTAAAACGGAGGTTGAGAGTCGGCTCAAAAAGACGTACAGAATTCCAATGCTGGAATCAGTTAAAAAAACAAAAAAACTCTAAATCCTGCAAAATTTGCTGATTTCGAAGTTTGGAATCATCTGAAAAAATATCTGATTTTAACTCTCAATGTAAAAGATTGGAAACCATCTGAAAAACACCTAAATTCCAACTTTAGAATTGTTTTTTTATTCTTTAATTCAACTCTGACTCCCAACTCCTGGAAAAATGGCTAACTCCTGACTCCAACTTTGCAGTCTTCGTCATCATCATCAACATCACTTTATCAGTGATGGTCGATCAGTTTTATTCGTTTTTTTTTAAGTAGTTGAATTCTTTTCCTGGCTTATTTTCCTCAACAGTGCGGATCAATGGATCATAAAACGTTTAGCAGATACCCTCAGGATGCAAACTACAGTGGTGATCACTCTACTGTTGAGGAAAGTGGGCCAGGACAGGAATTGACCTTGATAGCATTCATGGGCAGATGACACCAGTGCTACATGACCACCTCATGACAGGGGCCCCACCACTTCAGAAAAGCAGTCGAGGAGTTGGGGTCGAAACTGCAAAGTGGTTCCTCCTGATGATGTAATGTTGAATCCAGTGGCGGAACTGTTAGCTGCAAAGCACAAAAAAATAATTTGTTTTTCAAATCCTAATCTGTTTTACTAACCTATCTCTGCCCAGGTCTTTATTTACCCTCCTTTCTCTCAAATCCTTCCTTATCACTTCCTTATGTTTTCCTTGGCCTTTCCCTGCCAACTGACCCCAATTGGCAAACATTGCACTTTTTCAGAACTATCTAAAAGTACAATCATCAGTTTTTTTTTTCCAAATCCAACAAAAATCATGATTTATAGTTGTTTACATTATTCAAGTTGTAGTAATAGTAAGGGGAGACAACTCATGCTTCACTTTTATTTTTGCTTTGTTCCAGAATGATCTGCTAGAATGGTTAAAACTTTTAAATATGGAGCAGTATTACGACACTCTGCTGAGTCAAGGCTATAGTACAATCGAGCAGTTGACGGAAATCACTTGGGAGGATCTGGAGGAGATTGGTATCAAGAAATTGGGTTTGTATCATGGCTTATTTTTATTTTATTTTTTTTTCCAATTTTCACTTTAGATGTCTCATTACATATTACTTAGCAATACTATGCTTTTGAAGTTAAGTGTAGATATATGATTTGGCAAATGCATAAGATCGCTTAGCAAGGTTAGACCCCAGGGTCAGAGTTTAATTATGTAACATAGATAGTAGGGATTTGAAGTGATATAGACATGGTTTAGTAACTTGGGAGGAAAGAGTGTCATGTAATGTCCGGATAGATAAGGGTGCTTAGACACCTCATGCTCATCCTCTCTTTCTCTGATGATTATCAGAAACAACTCCTACATAAGGAAATGAATCCATAGTTAAGTAAATGTAACATACATTTTAAGTTAAAATGAATTGTTCTCATCGTCCTTCTCCCGTGAGTGTTCAGAAGTCCAGACCACATCGTCAACCCGAACCCACAAGAAATTAACAAAATTCATAGCTCTTGCACCCACCACCTCATCGTGATATACAACAGTCTCCTTTTCTTCTTTACTTCTCCTATGTGAACGATACATATATATCTTCTAACATATAAAGTTATCTTGTCAGATTTTCAAAGTAAGACCCAAATAGCATTGAAGCTGACAAGTCAAACTTTGTTTTTGACTAGCAAATTTTCATTTGTTATTGTTGTACCATGTTGTTAACACTATAATAATGTACTTCACCACAGTTTATTTAAAAAATGACTTAATCTGACCCAGATGACTGGTAGTATGAAACTTTTTTTTAAATAATCATCTAAAAATAAAAGAAGCATATTTGAAGAATATAATAGGAGTTGTCTACTTTATAACTAAAATTTTATTTCTTTTTTCATATAAGTTTAAAAATGTGCTAACAAATGAAAATTAAAAACTAAAATGACTTCATTGCATCCTGGAAAACTTTGGGTAGATACGACTAGTATATATATATATTAGAATATTAAATTAAAGATAAGCGATTTATCATGATAATATAAAGCTCAATATATTGAATAGAGCAATCAATTCAAGAGATGAAAGATGAGAATAAAAAAATTGTAAAGATACAATATTTATTAAAACATCAGAAGTTCAAAGTAAGGAGTTTCATATCCTTAATCCATGGATTTTCAAGGACAAACTCTTTTCTTTTCTTTTAAATAAAAAAAAACGGAAGTGTAATTGTAAATATTATCAGCAACATTTAACTTTGAAAAATTTATACACAAAAAAGCCAACAAATAACTTTTTGTTGAGAAAAAAATGTAAAGTTAGTTTTGTCACTGTCAAAAACAAAACAGCTGTTATGGTGGAAATAAATGTTTGAAAAAGAATACTCAAAGTGTTTCGGAGTCCAAAAGTTGTCTTTAAGAAGCTGATTATTCGACGGTGGTCAGTAGAGTTCGTTCATTGTGTTTTTGACGGTGACTACTCTAACTCTACGTTTTCTTCTCAACAAAAAGTTCTTTATCTTCTGTTATTTTCTTTTTTGTGCATGAATTTTCCAAAGTTAAGTGTTGCCGATAATATTTACAATTACACTATCCTTTTTTTTTATCCTCTGATGAAAAGAGTTTGTTTTTGAAAATCCATGGATTAAGGATATGAAACTCCTTGCTTTGAACTTCTGATGTTTTAATAAATATTGTATCTTTAGTTTAAGCTTCACTAAAGGTGTGGAGGGGGGGGGGGGTGTAACAGCCAGACGAAAATGGGAGGGGTAGGCTTAGCTTATATACAAGGGAAAAACAAATATAGTATATTAAAAGTTATATGTACAAATATTATGTCGGCATTATTCGCATAAATCTGATGTATAAAATTGTTAACAATCCAAAGTCTTCATTTTTTTTCATCTCCTTCTAAAACACATAAGTGAAGATTGTTTTTAATTTTGATTTTTCAGGCCACCAGAAGAAGACGATCCTCGCCATAGACCGCTTGAAACGTATTATGGCTGGTTCTAAACGCTTGTCATCTTTAGAGCAACGATCTCCCTACGTAGAGCCTTTAGATCCACCAGCGATGAACGTATCAGGCAATTGGTCTCTGGACACAGTCAGCACCTCGTCCAGTGAAAGTACCTTGACCCGGCCGAAAAAATCCAATTCTGGCGATAGCCTTTCGCAGCATTTAGCTTCTGATCTGAGAGACGGCGGCAGTGGTGACCACACTCCGACCTCTGCTAGTCCGGGGCCTCATCAACCCGATCTGGTAGCTATACAAGTTAAGCGGTCAGTATCCCATTCCGGCTCGGGTGATATTCCACCCATCGCCGAAAGCACTGATATGACCGGTCAACCTATAACATACCAGTCGTTCCATATCCCCAATGGCAACAAGCGGGCCTCGGACCTGACAGAGGAAAGATTTCCCGGGACTAACGGGCAGTTGATCATCGAAGATACAACCAACGAGAATTTTACCCGGCCTTCGGCTGCCGTGTCGCCAAGGGTCATGATTAAGCCGAAACCTGTGGCTAAAATTTCTGCCAAGACTAAGCATCAGAATCGCGAATTTTCACCCGAGTCATTATCCCCAAGTAAATTCGAACGCGAAGTTAACCCCGATAACATGAACAGTTTTGGCAGCCTAAAGCAAGGCCAGTATTTTTCCCCTGAGCATATTTATGACCAACCCATGATAAATGCTCCTAAATCACCCAAACCCTATGTCCTCCCTAAACCAGTTGGCCTTACTAGTGGTGGCAGCTACCATTCGGCAGCTGCAGACACAGAACATGGCACCCTCCGTAAGAGGGACGCCTCCACAGAGCCAGGTACGGCACCGCCCATTGCGACAAAGCCGAAGAAAGTGCCGCCACCGCCGCCGCCTAAAAGAAGCAATTCTATGCGAAACGACGAGAAAAAGTACCAGCTACCGAACCGCAAAAGCGAGCCGGCCACCCCTAGCTACAACACCCTGTCTAAGTCCCTGCCAAACTCTTCGACACACCATGAGGAATTTGCGAATTGCGTGAAATCGCTGTCGGAGCGTTTTGGCAAGAACATGGACGATCACGATGCCCATGATTCGTCATCCAACGAAAGCGATGATTTCCCTCCCCCACCGCCTCCGTTGGCCATGGACATCATAACGCCCCGGCTGCACAACTACGGCATCCCCAGCAAGGGTGGTCGGTCGAGTGTGGATTTGGGGGCCAGTAATCCCCCGTCTCGAGTCAAGAAGGATTCTTGTCCTATGCTCAAGGAAAAGCCGACGTTTCTTATGCAGAAATTATCAATCAGCGAGAGGGTGCTTGAGGAGGAAGCCTCCCTAAACTCTTCATCATCCTCCGGTGATCGCAGCCTTTCCGAGTCTGAAATGTTCGTTTCCAAGAGGAAAGATTCAACACTGAGCATGGACTCCAACTGCTCCAACTCAAGTGTTGATTCTAACACTTTGCCTTTTGCAAACGAAAATGTTGGAACGATAAAGCAAAAAAACACGCCTGCGCCGCTGATGAAGCCGAGCATAGTGCACTTTTCACAGGAACTTACGGCCAGCACAGAAAACTGCTCTTCCGGCATGTATAGCAACACTGACAATTCCATGGATCTCCGGACAAGTTCACTTGGCCGCAAATTTCAGCATAAGACCTACCCTGCTTCCCAGGAGAGAGCAAACTCTCCCAACATGTACGAGGATGAGCGTAAGTAAATCTTCACCATTGCTCATAATTCTCCCCCTCCTTCATATTTTACCTTTTGTAAAAGAGTAATCGCTTAAGAGGGTACATTGTCCTGTCATATGCATCATCATATTCTGTTTAGAAATTTACTTCCAAACTAACCTATCTTTTATTTATTCCTCTTTCTCTCAAATCCATCCTTATCACTTCTTCCCATGTTTTCCTTCGCCTACCAACTGACCCTCTAATCTCAACTGTCCTACATTTACTAATCCATACAATATCATCTTTTCTTTCAATATGACCAAATCAACACAGTCTCCTATTCTGCACACATCTTCATATACTGTCCAGATTTAATCTTCCTCTGAGGTTATCAGATCTAAGCCTGTCTTTAAAACTCACATTCTCATACTATTTCTCTCCATGCAACACCTATCTTCAACGTACACTGGCCAGATTTCACTTCCATACATCATCATGTTGTGAATACATGCCTGATAGATTCTCCCCTTGGTCAACAGCGATGACACTCGGCAGTTTTGGAATGGCAGAAGTTCCCTGAACTTAGTCTATTTTAAAAAT